>VVHJ01033818.1:13468-25567 GCA_015107715.1 Tylochromis polylepis
GTATCTATTATTGTACGATCTACTGTACAAATATTAAGCGCCTCGAGGCGACTATTGTTGTGATTTGGCGCTATATAAATAAAATTGAATTGAATTGAATTGAATTGCTTCGGTTATGTTGAGGTCTGCGCTCTGGGGAGGCCAATCCATGACTGCTAGTGTTCTGTTGTGTATTTTCTATCCAGGTATGCTTTTACTACACTAGCAGTGTGTTTGGGATCTTTGTCATACTGAACAAGAAAGTCCGTCTTCTTGAAAGCAAAGTATAAATAAATAAGGGGTGGCTCAAGACTTTTGCAAGACTCAGTACTGTAAATTGTATTAAGACGTAATGTATGCATTATTAAAAAAGCAAGACACTCTGGCAGGTGGCGCCATCTTTTGACCAGGCTTCACTTCCATTTCTTGTGTTCATGGTGTTGGTGCCTTGCTGTGCGGTTACATCCACCAACAGCCTGTCCTTATCTGAGCTCCAATGCTTTTGGCGACTGAAATCCTAGTATTTTTGTAGGCTACTGAACACTAATTAACAGGTATTTGTGTCTGTGCAATGTGCCCATGCAGTCTACGGATGCAGCTTGGTAACCAAGCTAGGTAAGGTGAACTGATAACCTATCACTCTGTTCTCCTGTCCAAGTAAGGTTACATCTTTTCCCGCCCAAAAAAAGGCAAACATTGGGATGGCCAAAATGCCAAACCCAAGGCTTCAAAAAGGCAACGCCAAGGGTGCTATGTGCAATATGCATTTCAAAATAATACTTTTCATAGGCTAACATCACAAAAACAAAAAAATACAGAAATTATTGACCAGTTTTCTTACGTGCTGCAGCAGGATGCCTCTGAGGATGGAGCGTCCGCACAGCAGCAAGGACAGCACGCAGACGATGGCCACCAGCACATCAAAGAACTCCCGTGCGTAATTCTCCGCTGACATAAGAGGACAGAAATAAGAGGGATGAAAGGCAATTAAAATAAATGAAGTGGCAGGTAAATAAATATCACCCCTAACCACCAGTCACTCACCGTGTCCAGTCACATTAGGGTCTTTACACTCCTTAATGGAGGCAAGGTTCTGAAGACTGATCGTAACTTTACCGCTGTGCGCCCTGTTATCCATCACAATCTGACGACAAAAGAATGAACCATGTGACTATTAACATGTTAAAAAACACCATTTTTATTTTTTCTATACTGTGGGATGTTGACTGAATTAGAGATCATAGAGGAGCTCACTGTGATAGCAAAGGTGTAGCAGTCCGGGATTTCATTGTTTATAATAGTCTGAATGTTGATGGCCTTCAGCTGGAAGTCAATGGTGACGTTGATCAGCCTGGGGAGGAAAGAGACATGCTGAGAATTCAATGTGCAGAATGCACATTGCAAAGAAAAATAATGCCTTTTTAATACCAAAACACACAAACATAACAGAGTCTAACTTGTAAAACATGAGAGTGAAATTCTTGTAGTCACTGTTTCCTGGAGCAGTGCTGTACGTCAGTGGATCCAGTCCAATACAATCTGGAAAAAGAAAAATCAGAAATAGCAAAAGAGGAACTAAGTCAAACATGATTTTTTCCATATCACATGAATGCCACACCACAGTTTATTTTTACCACTACATTTATCGTGCATTAGCCATAGCCACGTATGCCAAATCAGCAGATGTGTGCAAATAACCCCTTTCCCAGGACCCGACACGGTATTTTGCTACTAAAGTGGAAAAAAAGAAGTCTCAGTTTTTCATTACAGGACTCAAGTCTTTAAAAGTAGGACACAGTTGCAGGGCACCACTTGACATATGTGGAGCAATAACACAATGACTCACTGACACTACTGTTTCCTTAAGGGCCAAGAAAATACTGGCACTGGAAGAATGCGCAGACAGACGTGTAACGAACAAGCAGACTTCAAAAAGTTGAAAAAAAATCAAAAGAAGGATCATCCTACCTGTGACAACATGTGGGTCGATGTCAAACGTGTCATTGACGGGGTCGATGGTGCCCCTCCTAAAGTACCTCTGACAGAGGGAGAGCGCGCTTCCATTAACGCCGACGCCCGGCACATATGCGTACCGTCCCAGTGAGATCTGAGGTAGAGCCAAGTACTGAAGAGGGAAAGAGAAGTCAAGAGGTGGAATTAAGCTTGAGAAAACATCTGTCTTCTTTACGCCGTGGAAAACTTTTCACATTCAGAAAATAACAACGAAGCTCTGAATAAAAAGAATGCTGTTACGTCAGGATGGCAACACGACAGCGGCATCTCTTTTACTCTCTCTCGTCTCTGTTACTAGAGGTGGGAATCATCAGACACCCCAAGATTTGATATTATCACGACACGACACTGATTTTTGTTTTTTTAATAGATGCAAGGAGGTTGCCGTCTTATTTTTGCTTGTGTGACTGAGCCATTAGCTTGCTCTGAATTAGGAGGTAGCTTTAACAAGCTAAGTGTAACCAGAGTTGGATGGTTTTTCAGTTGATTTTTTTGTGTGGAGTGGAAATCTGCAGTCAATGTTACAACAGTGTATTAGGGGCCATTGTAAGTAATAATAATATGAAAAAACACTTATTAATATCAAGCTACTCTAATGTATCTGTGGCTTAAAAAAAATCATTCTTCTGAACTTTGATCTAATGTAAACTGAAATTACATTTTTAAGCATATTAAACAAAATTCTGGTCATAATAATAAATCAAGAGATCTCAAAATGTCTCTGCATGGTTGGATATTTAACGTGGTTATTAACAGGCTACCTGCTCTATGGCAAAGTTGATGTGGCTGTACATCTCCATCTGCGTGTGGACAGCGTGGGGATTCTTGTCCTTATAACCCTTCAGGAAAAGGTGTTTGAATGCCACTGTGTTCTCCTCTTGAAATGTCACAACCATCTGATTACTCAGTCCAAACAGCACCAACTAATAGACAGAGAGCACAGGCCCAAGACAAATGAGCTTAAACACTTGGGCAAATGCAGAGAAGCAGTCGCCACATAGAATAAAACACAGGCTGTGATCAGGTATTTGAATTCTGAACCTACAGAGTATTCATGTTAAAGCAAAGGGCTGTATCCACCTGCACAGTCACAATGATGATTTTCAGCAGCTGCAGGCCCAGTTTGAAAGGCTTGCGCCCCTTCGCATGATACTTGTCACAAGGGCTCATGAAGAAGTACTTGAGTTTCCTCCTCAGGGCCTCCTCCTCTCCTTCCTCCTCCTGCTGGAGGAGCTTGGAGCCCACCAGGCTAGGAGGGCGGGAGCTCCCACCTCCAAGAAGATCCTGGGACCCATAGCCAGATACGGAGGAGAGCAGTCTGTCCTTCTCTGTTAATAAAATCATTCATTTTGGAGAGAAGCTCAGCATTGATGAAATGTTAAAGAGGTACTCAAGACATTATACACTGCATTTGCATAAAGCTGGGTTACTAACAAGTGACAATTTACATTAACCCCTTTCATCCTGGGAAAGCGGTTGGAGAGTGTCTTTAATTCTGTTACTTAGCAATGTTAGCTGGTCTCCCTGTCTGTATGTGGTGCACTTGCACAGCTTAGTTTACCCAAGCTAATGTTAGAGGATAACTTTCATGTTTAAATGTGTAAATATGATCAGTTCTGGCTCCAAGCATGATCCAAGATTACCACTTGTAGCTCCTGACAATCAAAAATCCAGTATCTTAATGATTAGAGTATTACATAAAATCATCCACAAAAAGAATTTACAAGAGATAAATGTTGAGGTTCTGAAAAGTATGTTCATTTATACACCGAATCCTTCTTTGGTCCTTCATAATGAATTACTGCATCAGTGCTTTGTGGGATGGAGGTGATCAGCTTTTGGCACTGCTGACATGTCACTGAAGCTCAGGTTACTTTGATAGTTGCCTTCAGCTCATCTGTGTTCTCGAGTCAAGGGTTTCTCATCTTCCTCTTAACAGTAGCTCACAGATTCTGTGTGGGCTTCAGATCAGGCGAATTGGTTAGCTAATCAAGCACATGTCTAAAAGCCATTTGGTAGTAGTTTTGGACCCACGGGCACCCTGCTAGAAAATGAAATCAGCATCTCCATAAAGCTTGGCAGTCAGAAGAATGAAGTGCTCCACTCCAGCAGATGACATGGCACCCCAAATCACCACAGACTGTGGAAATGTCACAATAGACTTCAAACACCTTGGGTTCTGTGACTCACCAGTCCTTGTTCAGATGTTAGGAGCTTGATTTCCAAACAAAATGCTAAATTTACTTTCATCTGAAAAGGTGACTTTGGATCACTGAGCAACAGTCTGGTTCTTTGTCTCCTCAGCCCAGGTAAGCTCTTCTGACATTATCTCTGGTTCAGGAGTGGTTTGACATCAGGAACGTGACACTCGCATTGAATTGACTTTTCTCTATAGTCTTTTCAAGGTTGCAGTCGTCCCCATTGCTTGTGGATGTTTTTTTTTCTTCCATCCAGCTTTTATTAACATGCATTCCGTGAACAGCAAAATAGCCTTCTGTGGCTCATCCTGCTGGCATAGAGGGAAGCCTGTCAAGTCAGCAGTCTTCCCCTGATTGCAATTGCATGTTCTGAACTAGACAGAGAGACAGGCAGTATTTATACTGTATCTGAATGGTAATTCACCTAAAGTCAAAATAAGATATAAAATAATTCAATTTATCCTGCTGGGTCTCTTATTAGCATTGTGATAATTCCTTGACTGTATAAATGACTTTATGTGATTCTCATTAAAGAAAACATGGCTGAACTGTACATGATATTCGATGACGTCACCTTGGGGTCGCTAACTGTGATGAGTTTAGGGACCACCTGTAAAGCCTTTATTTTCAGACTCCCAGTGTAAGGCTTGGAGGCGCTTTTCAAGACAATAAAATAAAATAAAATATTAAATGTCTAAAATCGGCGGAATGACCCTTTGAGCTTCGAGTCACGTGAATAAATACATGGAGCGGACGCGGAAAAACGGTGACGTTTCTTTCATTGTTCGATAAGGACTCCATATAAATCACACATTTGTGCACATTTTCACAGATGGACCCGCCCGATTAATAAATAAATAAATACATGAAAACAAAATAATGTAAGATGACACTAGCAAATAAATGCGTACCAGTCCGTGGTGTAAAGACAGAGTGATACAGGTGAATAAAGATAATAAAAGAGAGGACTGCATATTGCCAAACCTGTGGCGCTGTCTTGGATGCAGGTGTAACTAGAAGATGCCATGGTGATGCGTTCACGTTCGCACAGGAGCAGCGGAAGGGTACACCACAGTCATAAAAAGCGAGTAGAGAGCAGACGCAGGCTCATATTATTTGTTTACATCGCAAATAAAAGACGATTGCTGTCGCAGTCTACGGATGACACATAGGTAAACACATCGCTGCTTCCTTGTAACCACGTGACTCCATCATGTGACTAATGTCTAGCCTGTAAGCTATTGCTGCTGGGAAGACTAAAGACGTTCACGCCAAAAAATTCAGGGCAAATGTTGAGCTAATGTTCCGGTTATGACGCATTTTTTATGTTTGATGACAGTTTTATTAATTAAGGAGTATAGTTTTTTTTAATATACTTATTTAACCGACAAACTAATAAACCGTGTGATCAATAATAAGAAATTACAAATATGAGAACAGCTTTTAACAGGATTGAAGATGTCTTGTCGGGACAGAGATATAGAGATATCGCTCATGTCTGTATATGAAGAAGTCAGTTAGCATATAGGCTGAAATAAAAGGGGGATGCTAGCTCTGTTGTGGTTCCAGGTTGGCATTCACACAACCACAATTTCTGATTTCCGCATTCAAAACGTATTTGTTATATTGGGTAGCACATCCTTTTACTGACACTCTGTTTTTCAGTCATGCTGAACCAAATTCAGATTTTGGCTTTGGTTTCTGACACTTGGGTTTAACATTGACGTGTTTGCGTTATTTGATGGAGATTTTGTGAGCTTTTCGAGGCCTGAAAGTGCCAAGGTATATCTTGTGGTCTTCAAAGTTATGAAGACTCAAATATGCTGGGAAAGATATTAAGAAAATACATTTGCACGTTAAAAAAAGACACACAAATGTTTTAACTTTTCTTTTTTAAACTAAAGTTATTGCACCAAAAAAAAAAAAGAAAAGAAAAAGAAGTCAGGTGAGAGCTACTCACCCCCAAACATCCAAACACCAGAACCAAAACCAAATAAAACAACCACAATTTTCTCTTCTTATTTATACTTCTCATATTTTCTATTAAGGGACACAAATGCACGAGTTGTAAACTTGTGCTTGTAGCCTTTCTCCGTAGCATTTACCATGAGTCTCTGTCCATTTCAGGTTAATTATGGCTTATGTCAGATATGTCAGGGGGGAAAAGGAGGGCTGTGGTTGTAGGAATCATTCCTGTCTCTGCTTTCTGGTGGGCTCTAGGAACACAGATGTACTCCCAGACTGGAACTACAGAGTTGTAAAATGGTCATAAAGGAGATAAGTTTTAATGCGTCTGTGCCCTGTTTGAGTATTTTTATTTAGCTTACTACAGCTGCAGAAGACCACAGCAAGCAGCACTTCTGTCACCAAAGCTGGGCAATAGAAGACTGGAAAAACATTGACTGCGGTGATGGCTGGATGATCTGGTGTTTACAGAGGCGTTACTTAAACCATTCCTTAAAAAGCCATAACGTGACCCAGGTGTCTTAGCCCATCACAGGCCAATCTCCAGCCTTCCTTTTATCTCAAAAATTCTTGAAAGAGTAGTTGTAAAACAGCTAACTGATCATCTGCAGAAGAATGGCTTATTTGAAGAGCTTCAGTCAGGTTTCAGAGCTCATCACAGCACAGAAACAGCTTTAGTGAAGGTTACAAATGATCTTCTTATGGCCTCTGACAGTGGACTCATCCCTGTGCTTGTCCTGTTAGACCTTAGTGCAGCGTTTGATACTGTTGACCACAAAATTTTCCTGCAGAGATTAGAACACACTGTAGGTATTAAAGGTTCTGCACTTCAGTGGGTTGAATCATATCTATCTTGAAGATTTGAATTAGTTCATGTAAATGGGGAGCCTTCTTCACACACTAACATTAACTATTGCTGTGATTTGTTATTTAAAAAAAACAAAACTGAAGTAAACTGGAAACGACCTTGAGATTTTAGCTTATTTATTTCCCTCAGTGTAACAAACAACACAAACAAACACCACAAATAACAAACATATGCTCTTGACATAATATAAATTATAATATTCAGCGTATGTTTTAAATATGTCCGTTAGGATAAGCTAAGCTAAGCAGCTGTAGTTTCATATCTGCTGTATAGACATGCAACAGTTAGCCTACGGATGAGGATTAGGGCCACGGGGAAGAAAAAAGTGTCCACATCTTTTTTTTCCCTTTTCCAGAATTCTGAGAAAAAAGTCAGAATTCTGCCTTTTTCTCTCAGAATTCTGGAAAAGAAAAAAAAAAGACGTGCCCACTTTTCCAAGTGTCCCTAATCCTCTTCCGTAGTTAGCCACCTCATCGTTCTGCTTATTTATGTGTCACATTTTCTTCATTCTGCTGCAGTTACATTTAACCCGCTTTAAATTTCATTCCCAATTTGTTCATCTAAATGGTATTCCAAAGCCTCTCCAAAGTGGCTATTATTTTCTTTTGTTGGCTTAAAAGCAGCCGTGTCATCAAAAACAAACACAGCCTTCCAGTTTTTATTTGTAGCATGTAAACATCTTTGTGTTACATAATGACTCGATGACAAGACGCTAAATACAACTATGAAATTTAAATAATAATAAACTATTTCCTCTTTTCCACAGATGCTGTTTAAAAAAACAAACAAACAAACCAAAAAAAACAGCTTAGCACCACAAAATTTCTGGGCCCAAGAAATTTATAGATTTGGAAGATGTAGCCTGATGGTTGTGTCCACCGTGATGTTGTTAGCACAGATTTACTAGCCCCAGATTATGAATGTATTTAAAAAACAAAGCAAAAGCTGAGGCTGAGCTGGAGTGAAATAGAAAACAAACCATGGACCCATACATCCACTTTCTTCCACTTATCCAGCTCAGGGTTGCAGGGAAAACCTTGGACCCGTCGCCTTAAAATATTTTGTCCCTAAAAACAAGTCATGTGATAATTCATTGCTGGTTATGATTTAATATTATCATAACCAGCGACGCTCTACTTTGTTGGCCTCCTGTAGCCAGTTTGTAGACTAAAAAAATAACAATCAAACATTTTAAAAATGGTGTATAAGGGCTGTCAAATAGAGCCCCAAAGTTTTTTGTTTTTTAATTCTGGTGACCATTTTGGCATGAAAGTTTCATGCAGTATGTTTATGCTTTAAACTTTTGTATGACAAAAGAAAAACTACAAAACCACATCAGGAGGCAAAACAGGAAAGAGATGATCCACAAAACCATCTAGGTGCATATTTTCTGCTCTACGTGAGGCTCAGTACAGCACAGTGATCCATTTATAATGTCACCCTGTCTCACCAGTTACCACAAGGAGATTGGTTCAGACACTTCAGATACAAACACCAGCGTGGGCCTCGATGATTTATCCTCATCCTGTACAGATTTACATAAGAACTCCCCCTCCCTTCGGTCTTTCTTATCTGCCATCCAAAGCCTTGTCCCTGGCTATAACTGACTCATTAAACTTTATCATCAGCGTGGTGCCTTTGTGCCAGTGGGCAGTGACCTTTGCGGGAAAGCCACTGTGTGTGAGGATGGCCTCCACGATGCCCGCAGTGAAGGCGGCGCAGTTCAAGCTACTGTTCTCCTTGGGCACGGAGATGTACGCGTTGATAAGCGGCTCTTTCTCTATGATGTAGTACGTCTTGTCGTCATCGTTGGCCTGCTCCAGCTTGTCAGCTTCCTTTCCGAACAAGGACTTCCACACATTAACCTAAAAGCAAGATGACGCTTAAACGTTTGAAAATGAAAAAGGTTACTTGTGCGTGTGGTTACATTTGCTCACCTTGACAAAGAGGAGCATGTTCAGCACTTTGGTCTCCCTCTTCCCATTCTTTTCCCTCAGCACCAACACATCCAGCATGCTGGCTCCCACGCTCTGGCCCATGTCTGCCAGGCGTGTCTGCAGCTCCGACACGGAGTACACGCGGCTCTGACAGTACTGTACCATCTCAGAGAACAGGAGCGCAAAGGCGCTCAGACTGACTTCAGTCTTGGGTCGGGTCAGAGGGCGCTCAAGGATGTTGGATTTCCCTCGGGTGAAACGGGTGTCCATTTTCTGTTGGGGAGTAATGGCAGTCATTGGTTTACAAGTTCTGATGCAGACGTCCAACACTGTGAACTAACTTTTGTTTGTGCTTTAGCAAGATTATGGAGTCCACTTTCATGACAGCTAGTGGAGAACCGGCAAAGGCTTTATACTTTTGTGTTGAATCTATGTGGACCATCGGACATCGCTTGCACAACTTGCCAGCATTTATATTTCAGCGTAGTGTGCTAGCGTTGCTCTGTGGAGTCATTGGATTACTTTTAGGTTGCACATCACCATCTTCCAGTATCTCCCCTTTCATAGGCTGGTGTGCTTTCCCTCAAGTGGTGAAACAAGTTTGTTGTGTCCACCTTTAACTGGAACATTTTGTATATTTGCACAGCACAGTTCTTTCCTTGGAGATGTTGAAGGAGCTCTCTTTTTTGGCACTATATCATCATCAGAGGCTTATGCACTGCTCTCATTCTCAGACATGCATGGGTTTATGGGTTTGTCTAGCTGTTGTGTGCACTGGGGAGTGTAGAAGCATGGCCTCATTATATCATTGATATCACAATGTGCCATTTTTATATCACATAAAAATCTATTCAGGTATTATCATGGACAGCATAATATAGAAAAAGCCTAATAATAGAAACCTAAACACTGACAGGTGAATTATCGAAGAATAATGATTTTTCATTGGGCCTGTGCCACCACACGCCCCCCTCTGGACAAACCCCTGCATGCCCACTGGGCAGCTGGATTTTAAACCTCTACAGTTGCCTTAAATATCCACAAATATTAGAGGGCAGCCTTTCATGCGAATAAAATTACACGATTTGTTATGTTCAGTAAAGGGAATATACATAAGTGAAACGCAGGGGTGCTAATTTAGCCTTTATTTACTGATATGCTTATCATTTACAAAAAGGAGGCACTAATAACATGGGAATAAATGTGTGGCTCACACACCTCTCATTATAAAATCGCGGCATATGTAATTCCAAGTATTACTTCACCAGACAGACACACGTCACACACGTTACAAGCTTTTTGCAAACACAATGGACCTGCTGAGTTTCTTCAGACACGACAGCTGATCGATACTGGCTGTTAGCTATCGCGCTACAACAGTTAGCCGGCACTCCCGATAAAGATTATCCTACACATGCAATAGCAGTAATGAAAAACTACGCTTTTACACAGAGAGTATAATATTTGCTAACAGGTTTACTCATTTTCAGGGACGTCTGTGTAACATAAACGCACCTTGTCAGAGCTAAATCAGCTGATGGTCAGTTTTTCCTCCTTTCTGTCTTCTTCCTTCTTCTCAACATTACCAACACTTAAATTGAATACCGCCATCTAGTGGCCAAACTCTTTAGTGCCAACGCACTGCACCCTGCTTTCCTCACTTTCTTTCCTTTTTTAACAAGCCATCTTCATCTGGCATTAACCATTTTGACGTCTCCCTTTTTTCCCAAAAAACATGACCTAATTTTTATTTTTATAATCTCTTGTTAATATTATTATTAGCACAGTCGAGTCTTATAGCTTTAATCATTACTCTGATCTTACTAACTTCACCATGTCCTTCTCATTCCTGCTTTTGGAAGATCTTTATTATGATTACAGCATTTACATCACTGACCTTTATTATCTGCATCCCAGACCTTCTGCACTGTACTTTACACTTGGACGTCCATTTCCTGTTCTTGTAATCATGACACAGCTGTAAAAACCAGTCTGTGACTTTCTCTCTTGACTTTCTGCAGTGTGTGCACATGTACTGTGACATGATTTCCAGCAATGACTGTGTCACCATATAAACCTCAGTGAACATGAAGATCTTTGCAGTACATTTCTGCGGCTGCTGCCGAAAACACACGTGATTTATGGTTTTTAGGGACTTCCACAGTTTTGCAGCCCAGCGCTGTGTTTTCTCCACGTTAACATGAACATGTGTATTGCCTCACAGTGGACTCCCAGTGATTTGTAATGTAGTGAACGGTCCTCTGCAGGCTGCTGTTATTCCCAGAAGCGGCGGCACGCAAAACGAGATGACTGAGATTTATTACAGAATTTGAGAAATTCTCGAAAATGTCCAAGTCGGTCACTGTGAGGTACACGGGAAGACCTTCACCACTGAGGACAAACCACTTCACGCTGCTTATATTACAGGTGCCAGTTTCCCACACTGCTCAGACGGCCACACCAACAGATTAAACTGAGGCCTATCTACACTGTGTATGTGTGTGTGTGTACAACTGTTACATAACCACTCCCTTTACTCCATGTGATAAATGAGAGAGAGCCATTAAGGCAGATACATTTGAAGTGCGGAGCTGAAGGTGTTCACATCTCAAGATGGACAGAGACTGCTGGAAGCTGAGCCTGGTCTTTCTGGTGCTGTTGGTTGGCACGTGTGCAGAGGGTAGGGTCGCTTCTCTGTTTTCACCTGTTTTATGAGCTGCATTGTGTGCATGTATTCAGATCAAGAAACCGTATTTGCTTTCATTTTCTTTCTTTTTTCCCTTGTTAACTAATTCCACGCTCTACTTGCGTGTCTACTGGTCCAAATTCTTTCAGTTTAGTGACTCTATTCTAATCTTGTGCAAATAGACAACAGGCATTTCCAAGGAGGCAATCAGCTTTTATCATTTTAATAACAAAATCTTTTCTTTTCAGCTGCCCAACAGGCTGGGGCCTCCTTTGTTATGTTTGCTGTTTTTACTGTGATTTATTTGTTTTTTCGAGTGTGACAGGTCTGGAGCGCGTGTTGGCCACTTTAGTAGCACCGGGTTGTCCTACAGAACCGTGCTGCTGTAACACGTGCAGGATGTGGTTTGACATGTTCTTGCTGAAGTAAGCAAAGTCTGCCCTAAAAACCAAC
>VVHJ01033820.1:8295-24464 GCA_015107715.1 Tylochromis polylepis
TATATATATATATATATATATATATATATATATATATATATATATATATGCCAGTTGTCCGTGTTGGATCTAGACCAATCAACATAAGGTTTACTGTTCATATTTCATCTATTCATTTACTTTTCTCAAAGCTTCTTGTGCTGTACAATCTTAGAGTCAAAAAGTACCCAAAAACAGGGTCCGGCAAACTTTAGTAGTCCCTAAGTTCCTTCAGTTTGGACACACAAAAGAGAAACATGTCTTTCAAGAGTTAGAACAACTATGAAAGCATTGCCGAAAGCACCAACCAGAAATGGCTAAAGCTTTAAAGATTAGTTAAAAACCACGCAGTAACATTTCTGCTACTTGTTGCCACACTTGTTTTGGGGGTTTTTTTCCCTTAAATATCAACAATGAAAATGTCAGTCCAATCACAGGATTTTAGTGATCATGTGAATAATCCGTTTTATCCCATCACTCTGTCAAGGATTCAGTTTCATTTCAATGCAAGGCTCCTTCTGAGTTTTGAACACAGCAGACCTTAACAGTATGTGACATTTCCAACTTCTCCAAAGTCTCCATTAAAGTTCTCTGTGCCTGAGGATGTGATTGCACTTCAGACTGAACTTCTTAGAAGAATGTGTAACAAAGAAGACTGAAGGTTTCCAGCGTGGGCTCCAGTATGAAGCTGTAGGTCACAAACCACTGGGTGTCCTACTTTTCTGTGGGAGTCACTTTAGGTTCAGGTGTGTAATTCTTTTCTACTCCCCTTTCTTTCACCATATTGTCCATAAAGGTCAGTCCACGCTTGAATGTGAATGTAGGTTGAGAAAGTCTGTGGGATATGGGAAATGAAAATAAAATGGCTTTTCCTTAACTTCTACTGTAGTGCTTAGTGAATAAAGCTATCCTCTGGCTCATCCCTCTTTTTCTTGGCAAATGAAGTTCTGGCAGTCTCTTGATGGGTGCCAGCGATGCCGTCTTTATTGGGAAGCGAGGTCGCATAAAGGTTGGGTAAACGCAATTAGGCTGCCGACCTTTTCCTTTGGGGGGAGAAGAACACAAAAGTCGGCAGTAACTTTAAGTGGCAGATGCTGCAGGGGCACTCCGGGTAGATCTGTCTGTTTAGTACAGATCCTCTCTCTGTTTTCCAGAGGGAGATGGGAGGAGAAATAAACAGAGCTCTGCAGTCTGTGAGACATCGCATCCATTTCTGAAACAGGAGGCAAAACATCTTTTTATGCTGCTGTACATGGTGGCTGTTGTAAGGTTGTTTCTGTATGAGCTTTCCAGTTAGGCCCACCACAGCAGCAGTGTCCCCATTCCAGAACAGAGCAGGCGTTGATAACAAAAGGCATGAAAATGATTAAGTCTAACACATAAAAAGGAGAAGCTGGGATAATGATGGGTTGTGAAGAGGCTTGCAGATGCATGGCTCTGTTTAAGATTTGTTAGTTGGCTGCACGGAAGGGTATTAGCTGAAAGGCTGGGATTATGGGCTGAGCTTGACTTTGTTTCCTGCCTAAACTAATGCCATACTTCATTTAGTCTCACAAAAGGTTTGTGTGTGTTTATGTTTGTCAACTCTGGGGCTATTTATTATCTGAAAAGTATGTTCATTACCAATACAGAACACTTTGAGTTTGGTGGTCAACAAGGAGGCAGTGTTTGAGTTTCAGTGGTCATCATATTTTTTTTGTTTTGTTTACTGTGTTATTATTTTAAATGATTGATACATTTTAATTATTTTATTTTTTCATCAGTTTTTTTTAACACAGCATAGAGTAGAAAGGAAGATGGGGGGGGGGCGTGCGAGGGGGAATGGCACGCAGAAACGCGATGCAGCAGTAAGGACTCATAACACGGGTCACCTGTTTAACCAGCTGACCCACTGTGTTGCTCCTTCTGTCTTTTTACAAAGATGCAGTAAAATGAAACAAATCAAATAACTGAAGAATATAAAGTTGGTAATGATCATTTTTGCGACAAAACAAAATACAAATTATTGAAGTATCAGCTGTTGTATTGGTGTAACCTGTAGTCATACCAGTGGTTTCAGGAGAAATATTTAGTGACTGTACCTTTTTTTTTTTAATGTTTTTTTTTGTGGGTTTTCTATTATATTATATTTACATTTCTACTGCATTAACTGTTCCTGCTTTTAAAGTACGTTTCACAACGTATGTGATTTATTACTCTAGTGTTGCATAGCTTTATTTTAGTTTTGTCTTGCCAACATTTACATTTACTTTCACCTCTGATTAATGACCCGGCAAACAAAAGACGAAACACTGACCCCAAATTTTAATTACCTCTGATAATGAATCTTCCTGAAGGCTTATTAACATTTGAGGTGTGATTGGTGCGAGTGTTCATTAGCTCACTCTGAGAAGGCTGAGCGATAACAAATCGCATCGATGGTAAGTGTCCAAGTGTGATTTATGCAGTGATTTATGCAATTATCTACTTAGTGGGCTTGCCAGAAAGTCCTGTGAATGTTATCTTTTACTCTCTGGACGAGTGTCATTCATCATAATATCACTGAGTGCACCAAACACAATCTGGATTTGGTATTTGTAAACTGAGATTAAATGTGTTGAGAAGTTGAAGTGGATAAATTTAGTAGATCACATTAACTCTATACGACTATATACATATTTACATATATTTGGTCTGTGACAAAGCTCTCTGGAGTTGCTTGACTGAAACAGAGTGGAAGCCTTTCTGTTTATACTAATAATTACATTAATAATGAAACAAACTGTATTTGTATAGCAGAAAGAGATTAGGTGTTTCTCGCCTCGTTCACAAAGTTTCAAAAACAAGTGAAGGGAGAGCCTTTTACTAGCATCAAAAATGTAAATGAGCATTTACATTTCTTTTTATGTAAATGCTTATTGAAGTTGTATTTTCCATTACCATATTTCCTGTTTTTGTTAATAGAATAGGATCACTCCACATTGTTGACTGCATATTTTTGATATTGCCAGGTATTTGAACTTTGTTGTTTCCTCACACACATACTTCACTCTCGCTTCACCAACAGGTCTGCATTAAAGAGGACAGATCAGGAGCTGCTATAGCCTGAGGTCATTCACGCTCTCCCCACATCTATCCCTCTGCACTGTTCTGTCTCATAAAGGCCAAAAAAGCCTCCAAAAAGCAGAAGACCTGATTAACACTCATTCAGCTCATGAGACTTGATGAAACATGATTCCTTATCTAAAAACTGTACTCTCAGCTTGTACATTATAGGTTTATTATAAAATGCTGTGTCATGTTTGATCATTTTACTGTAGCAGTGTCACAGTTTAAATTTACTGTGACATGCCATGCTTTTGTGCACTCCATGCTAACACATACGAGGTCACAGAACGGGAAAAATGAAATTATTTTGTAATAGGATGACTTGGGTTGACATCATTTTTTAGTATTTTCTTATTAATTATTTATTTAAATTTATTTATTTAAATATTTGGTTGGTTTAATATAACAAAGTTTTCTGCTTAAATCTTTTAGGTTTATAAAGATAATAGCAGAACTTTGTATTTCATTGTCATCATTGTTGTTATTGCTACTATTTTAATGAAGACAGAGCTAGTGTCCCATTAACTTTGGCTTCTTAGATCTCCTTGCTCTTCTGCCTGGCATAGCTTTTTACGCTTCACTGATTTGGCTCAGCTGTTGTTGTACAGCTTATCAACTTCAGGGTCATACTGGGGTAGTTCCCATTCATGCATGACCTGGGTACCACGGCGAGTACTGTAACACAGATAACAGAGAAAAGGCCTAACCACCTGATGAGTTCAAGGCCAGGGTATTTGACACCAGTGGCAACAGGTGATAACCATTGAGTACAGTAGTCCAACCTGTTTGAAATTAATGCACGGACCAATTTCCCAGTTTGAGATAAAAATTTTCAAACTTTCAATATATTTTTAAGTGATAGAAAGCAGTTCTGATGACTTTATCAAAATTATTATAAAACCTGAGCTCATTGTCCAAAATAATGCCAAGGTTTCTGACTTTTCACTGTGTTTCAGAGACAGGGGATGATAAATATGAACACATTTTCAGTCTCTGACTTTTTGGAACAACAACAAATATTTCTGTGTTTCTGTTCAGTTCTGAAAGGTTTCTAGACATCCACAGTTAATGTCATTGTTGCATCCTGTTTACGGGTAAGGAACGGTAACAAAAGTTAAAAGGGAGTCCCTGCCCCAGGCCCCAAACTAGAGGTAAAAGTTTGGACGCTGAGGGCAGGAACAGAACACTGTTCTATTAGGGAAGTGCTGCTGGAGCAATGTTATTTGAAATGACCAGATAAAGATAGAGACCAATCAGCAGCCGACACATCTTGAGGTTCTGCAGAACTACAGAGAGACCATCAAAACAGAGAGAGAGTTCACACTCCTACATGAAACAGTACACTGAGAAAAAATCTATACATATGCATGTGTGTATATATAGATCGATACAAATGAATATCATCTGCGTAAGAATGGTAAGCTATATTATGTTGTTTTTTTTTTTTATGATAGTACAAAGTGGGAGTGTTTAAAGTTTAAAGAGCAATAGACCAAGAACTGACTCTTATGGAACCCCTGATTGAATTTTTATTTTTGCAGATCTAAAACTACTAATTGAAACATGAAAACCTCTAGTCCTTAGGTATGATGAAAAGCAGTTATGAAGGCTTTGGATTAAAATATCATAAGAGTGTCAAAAGCAGTGGTGAGATCAAGTATAACTGAGACTGAACGACTGTAAATCAGTGGTCTTAAATCATCTTTCTCACTGCAGAATGATGGACTTCAGTTTGCTTGTAAATCTAAGATAATTACTGATATCTTTCCTCGCTGGCATTGTGTCGGCCCACAACTGAATCCTCCAAACCTGCAAACTGCTAAAATGTCTGCTTTTATAGAGGTGATCACACTGATGATCAGTTAATTAAAGAGAATTTGATTAGCAGCGTCTGTCAGCTACTCACGTCTTAATTCCCATGGAAGCAGTAAGGACATACTTAATACTTAATAACATGGTCTAATATGTTATCTGTTGTTCATCTGATGTTGCACTTACCAAAATTTAAGACCTGCTAAGGACCAGAATAATTTTTTCATATCCTGATACATGAAACCTGGGAACTGACAGCAGGTTGTCGGGGGCTGGGTCTTTGACCCAGGGTTTTGTGATAATTTGTATTATTTTCTTATGTTTCTATTGTGTTTAATTCATGTGCTATTCTTAAGTTAAGGGTCTAGTTGAGTTATTTTGTATTTTGGGATTATTTATGAGATAATGTTAAGTCTTAGTATTATTATTAATTGCCTTGAGCTGTAGTCCGGTTTAGGTCCTTTCATGTCTCCTTAGTCATGAGTCTCTTCATGTCCCCTGGTGTAAGTCTGTTCTGGTCTTCTGTGTCATGGCATGTATTTCCTGTCTGTGTGGTTTCATGTTGTCAAGCCTGTGTCATGTCTACATCTCTCCGTGTTTCCCGTTTTGTGTTGTAGAGGTCTTGTGTTCTATGTTCATTGTTTTAGTTTCACTTTCCCTGTGGTGTCATGACATTCATTTGTGTCAGCTGTGTCTCCGTGTGTTTCCACTTTCCCTAATTACCTCTTGTGTGTATTTAATCTATGTGTGGTCATTCAGTCTGGGTCAGGATGTCTGTTCTTCTCGTCTAGTCATGTACCTCTTATCGTAGTTCTCATAGTTATCGTCATAGTTTCATAGTTGTTTCCCAGTTTCAGTCTCGTCACAGCTCGTCAGTTATTTAGTTTTTTCCAGTTTATGTTTAGTTTTAGTTTCACCCCACGTTGATCTTGCCTTGTTATTTATGTTTCTCTTGTATCAGCCCAATAAAGGCTCGCCTTTTGTTCAAGCTCAAGTTCAGTTCTCCTGTGTTTGCATTTGGATCCTCCACTCGCGCTCCATACGGTCTGCCCGCAGACCGTGACACAGGTGTATTTTGCTTTTAACACGACTTTCTTAATCCATTAATTCTGTTCTGTTGTAGCTGTATAAACTGAAAGTGTTACTAAACTTTTATTCCTAAAGTGTGCACAGCAGACACGACATCAATATAGGAACAATATACGTTGCGTTTGTTGTAAGTAAATATCAGTGAGTTTATACCAGCGTTTAGACGAATTCAGAGGAACTTGCTGTCCTTGCAACTGGCTCGGGACTCACTGCTCTTTGTGATTTCATTATGAGTCAGGTTTGTATCATACTCTGCCCTGGCTCTGAAGCTTTTTGTTTTGGTTTTTTTTCTGAACATTTTAAAAAGGTAGCACATCACAAGCTTCAAAGTCAAAAAAGACGCGTTACTCACATTTGTTCGTCTTAATTGTGTCATTTGCAGATCTTAATAAAGAGTAAATTACATTATCTTGCTGCTCCTAAGTAAAGCACTGCTTTCCAGCAAAGCATCATTTGCCAGCAAGATCTTCTTGATCTGACCTTCAGACACCTCTGGTTTAAAAGTGTTATATGGGTGTGTCTGTGCATTGAAATGATTTGTGTAAACACTCAAACAGAACCATAAATCAGTCACTCTTTGAACATAACTCTACCACATTCAATTTAATCAATGCATCAGCATTACGCAATGCTCTGATTAAAGTAAATGCATAAGAGTGACATCTGTAAGATGTACAGGGACATACATTGTAAAGAATTACAGGAACACAAAGAGTGATTTATTCATTTGAACTTTTTTTTTCCTTTCTTACAGGGAACATCACTTATTGTAAGTTGCTTGAGGCAAAAATTTACTCAATTTTTATTTTTTATTCTTTTTACTCGACAGCTAAGGGCGATTGAGACTGTATTTGTAATGTTTTATTGAGGTTTGCAGTCTAGTGGAACTACTAGTGGAAGGGTTGTGTCACGTACTACCCTGCCAGCCACATACAGCAAACTTATTTATGTGAAGGGAAAATGGTCTCTTTCTTTTTAAAAATCTCCTCCTCATCTCTTTCTTCCCTCAGTTCGACATGCAGAGAATCACCCTGGAGGAGCTGAAACACATCCTGTTCTACGCCTTCCGTGACCACCTCACCATGAAGGACATTGAGAACATCATCATCAATGAGGAAGAAAGCCTAAAGGAAAACTCTGGCAACTGTCAGACAGAGTTTGAGGGAGGTGAGCTGAATTCCCTGGGCTAGCTTTGCACATAGGCATGAAGATATATGTGCATGCGTGCGTGCGTGCGTGCGTGCGCGCGCGCGTGCGTGTGTGTGTGTGTGTGTGTGTGTTGGGCTAGTCGTGTGTAGGTAGAGAGAGAAAGTAATCCATTCTGTCAGGAAGAATTTGAGCTGTCTCATCAAGATCTAAAGCCAACATAGTCACAGCACACCTGCTGATTTATTAATCTGGGGGCTTTCGTGGGAACTGGTGTCAGCTGGTCACCTGTTTAGAAGCGGCACAGATGAAATATACATGAATTCACTCTGCAGAACTAGCCATCCAAGATTCATGGATATCAGAGCAGCAGAACATATTATAAGACTTTCACTCTTATCATAAAAACAGGAAATGTAATTGTTTCTTTCAAACCCATTTAAAATGTTTTTTGAATGCCAGGTCTGGAGTCAGATTTGATGAATCATCCCTTTCAGTCATCTCTGCTTTGGGTGCTGAGAGAAATACATTTTAAACAGACCACAAAGTGACTCAATTTGCATAAAACATTTGCAGTTTGAAATGAAATGAAACTTGGCAGTCTTTTGTCACAGCACTCGGCATTCAGACCAGGCAGTTCTGAGCATGTATGTGGGGGGAATCGTGTTAATAATCATCTGTTTGGCTGTAACTGAACAGATGCTTTTGTTTTTAACCAACAAGCAAGAGATATGTTCAAGTAAACTTTGTTACTAGAATGTATTTATCTTTTGCTCCCCACTTTAAAAAGCTTCAGGGTCTTCGAAAATGCACATAAAAAGTCATATTTGGGAATTTTTTCCCCATTTTTTAAACTTGACTGAAATCATTCTGCCTTATTACATGCTAGCTTGTGCACCTTAATTGATCCCATGTATGTTTTGAAAGCAGATTAACAAATTGTGTCCATTGGGTTTCAACACCAGTAACATGACTTTTAGAAGCACAGAAATCTAAGTTACACCACTAGCTCCTACATGTCCTAAAGCCAGCATAGTCAAGCAGGGTCCCAGCCTACTTTGTTATGCAGTGAGTCTGTGCTTGTCAAAAGTCTCTTTGGTTAATACTGTATGTATGAAATTCCAGTGTATTGAGATTTGTCATTCTAGCCATGGCCGTTTATATTTCCTCTGTGGACCCAAACGATTCTTAGAAGCAAAAGAGACTTTAATGTCTCTCACAAACACACATGCCTGTGAATAAAAAAAAGGGATTTACTAGGCCAACACTGGTATCACTGAGAATGGACAAAGATTGCACCAGCACTTTATCAAGCTCTTAAAAGTGGTGTAGAGTGATGACAACATGATGACCCTACTATTGAGCCCAAGGTCCTCAAGTACCACCTGCCACCAAAAAGTGCTCAGTCACAGAGAAATCAATATATCAAGTCATGGTGTGATTCATACTGAATACGATTCATCATGCTACACTTGTGCTTATTACTTCAGCTTTCTGATATATGAGGTAGCACAAGAGGCACTTGATTTCCCTCTGGCTTTGCCTCGTTCTGGATCAATATGGTGGGAGGCTGAAAAACAACTGGAAAAAAAAAAATGTAACCACTGATCCATAGAAGTTCACCAGACGCTGATTCATTGCTGAACAAATTGCACCAATAGCATAAAGCGCGGAGAAACATGCTGGAGCAGCAGCAGCCATCCACAGAGTGCCTGGCAGCCGCTTGCAAGTGTGAAAATCAACTGTGGTCCATGAATGTCACAGCTGCCTCACAGGTGTGGAGATTTAAGGGCATATAGCTTGAATCTCTATATTGCGTACGCTGGTTAGTTTGTGGACTTGCATTATGTAAGGCGTGATTGCTGACTTTTTCAAAATATCAATGTCGTTGTTGTTGCTGCTCTCAGCATAAAAGAAAAATCCCCCTGTAACACATTTAACAGGTTCGACTAAAAAGCAACTAAATTAACCAGCAATTCATAGTTTGGCCCTCAAAACTCTTTTTCTCTCTCGCTTTCATTTTTTTTAATGCATTTATCACCATTTTGCACCACAGATTTTGCTAAAGCATTTTGTGTGCTGCTTTAAACCTCGAATCTTAAACTGCAGCCCCCAGCCTGACACAAATCACCAGTCATTATATTTATTTTGTGACAAATATGTTTATTATATTTATCGTGACAAATCTTACTTTTGCACCATCGTTCTTTTGTAGACATGAGTTTGGGGATCTATTACCTTTTCAATATTTCTTAAACCTTCTTAATTAAAAATGCATGGTGTTTACAAGCAGTCAAGCACACGTTTGCTTTTCTGCAGGAGTCACTGTATTTCGACTCTTCTCAGTACTGAACAAGAAGAAATGTTGCTTGTAGCTGGACAAATACAAACCCCTAAAACTTGAGCACAAAATACAGAATCGCTGCATCATAGACTGTAAATGCGCTTTGATTGTCCTTTAATAGCAGTTTGGAAATCTGCATCACAACAGCAACAACTGGAAGTGTCATAAATTAAAACAACACAGTATGGTTGTCAGCTAAAGTTGCCCCGCTGGATAAGGACAGAAGGATGAATGCATTAGTCAGCAGCCACTAAGCCAGTGAGCACTTTATTACCTTGAGACCACAGTGGCCCAGAGAAAGTCCTCTGTGGATATTTGGCAGTTGTGTCATTAGGCTGGGCGGCTGCAGAGGTGTTTTATGAGGCCGACTTTGGATTCAGTCGACTGGACTGAGAACGAATGTCTAGACCACAACTCTCCTCCCATCTTCACAGTCCAGCAGCTGAACACATGTTCTTTCCATTTGGACCCCGCTAACACATCCTCAGAGATGTATGTGAAAGATTGGGCAGATTTTTTTTTTTTTTTTAAGCAAGTAGACTTAAAAAATATACCTCTCTTATTAAACCGTTTTATAAGGTTACTTTTTTCCCCTCAAACGAAACAGATTTAACAAGAATTGTGACATGTGTAAAGTCCCTGAACTCTATTAACTCCATAAGATTTAATTGACTTGTTTGGAGCTGTTTGGGGATAAAACTGCCTTCAGACTTTGTGGTAACATTCAACAATCACAGGCTCCTCTGATCAGCTGGCAGAAGAACTTAAAAGAAAGCAAATTTATGACTACAAAGCCGGGGAAGGCTATGAAAAAGATTTAAAAGCACTTCCAGCTTGCAATTTCCGCTGTCCAAAATGTCTTTAAGAAATAGTCGCTAAGAGAGACGGTGGTAGTCGTGAAAAAATTGGGAACCAGAAAGATTTAGCTGTCTGAAGACTCATGGTGCACTTCTCCACTGAAACTGCAAAACAATTAAAGCTCATTTCACCTGCCAGCAGGGCTGTTTTGTAACAGATGAAGACTTTCACGTTGTGTCAGCAGTAGATTAAGATTTGGGGAAACGGGTTTATGGAGGGTAATACTGAGTGCAGAGTGATTTCTCTACTAGCTCCTTAATTTCCATCTGTGTGACACAAATGTCTAACAGATGACACTGTGAACGTGAGTAACTGTCGGTGTCAGCATGCTGTTCCTCAAAAGAAGCAGCCAAAAGATTTGTTCTTAGAAAACTACCCTAAATTGTTTGTGTACAAGCAGCAAACCAAATTTAAACTCTTCACTCACCCAGTGTTGAGTTACGCAACCTTGGCATTTCGGTTCGTCCTAAGATGTGGCTAAAACGACAAGTCTTATATAAATTTGAAAGCCTGGAAAATAATTATTCAGCTGAAAATTGCCAAGTAATGAAACCCCCTCAGCCAAAAATTATGCAGCCTTTTCTGTCCCACGTTCCACATTTTCTCTGGAACAGCACTCAAGAAGCATTTTTGATGACTTCTTTGTGTGAACGTTAAAAATAGTGCCGTGTGTCTGCAGGTCAGCCCCCCTAATTACCGTGGCCCGGTAAAATCATTTCACTCACCGCAGGGAGGGAGAGCTGCTAAATAACTGGTCAAGGAAAGAAGTTGATCAAGCCAGAAGTAGAGAACCTGGCCTGCTGTCGTGTGAATGCGTGCCAGTTTGGAATCCCATTTCATGACCTTTAGTTCAGCATGCTGTCCTTTAGTCTGAAGTGGGGAGTTTATGGAGACAAGATTTTAAAATCCTGAGTTCGAAGTTTTTCGATGAATTTAAATCCTGTACAGAAATCTCCCCCAAACACATTATACCCCTCACTGCTCATTATTATACAATAATACTCTTCCTTCCTGTTTATTTGAATGGGTGGACAAATTATTAAAGCCCCCTCTCAGTGTGATGCAGTTAAAAAAAAACAGCACAAACTGCAGCTTCCAAATGGCTCAAGAGTTGAATTGCTACCTTTCAGACAGTTTCAATTAAAATGAAAGAAAGAAAAGAAAACTTTCAAGAAGGTAATTAGGGTTTTTTGTTTGTTTGTTTGTTTGTTTGTTTGCATGTGTTAGACTATATTAGCCAAGAATCTGCTGGCTGTTCCTGAAACAAGGCACAAGACTAGAGGTGACTGGGGCGTTTTCAGTCTGAGCCCCTCAGCTCTGACACTTCCCTCTGATAAGCTGCACAATAGGTGAAATCATTAAAAAAATAATTTTAAATTCCATAAATATCTTTTTCCCCCCCCTCCAGTTCATTTAATGCTTTTGTTTTGTACTTTTCATTTGGGTTTTACTGACCTGTTTCTGTTTGTTTTATCTGAATACCTCATGTAAAGCAGTTATTTAAAGGTGCTTCAAAACAAGAGCTGATATATAACAAGGTATAGCGAGCCTGTTTGATATAGTTAAAAGGAAATCTTAGAATGCATTCTGTTTATTTAAATATTCCAGTCTTTAGCTTAAAGATTCCCATATCACTGTAAAGCCGCTAGACTAATTGGGCTTTGTTTTGTGAAATTTGGCTGTTGCTCTGATGTCTGGACCTCTGAGTTGTGGCTTAGTGGCCCTCTCTGTTGCTTCTTTCAGCTGGGATCCAGAGCAGTAATTCTGTTTGTCATGGCCTATGGGAGATCACACCTCAGGGTTATTTCTTTTGTTCTCAGCTATAGTAAAAAAGTTCACAATAAATTATATTTATGTGCTGAAGCCAATTCGAAGTAGGTTTGTCAATAAGTTATAAGTTAACGGAGGAAGCTATGGAAGGAAATGTGGAAGGTGGGGAGACAGGAAGGAAATTAATGCTAGAGATGGGAATGAAAGAATGGAGGGAGGGAGATGGGACGAAAACAAGCACAGGAACGTAGAGGACACTCACAAAGAAACTTGGACGTAATGGAAGAAGACATAAGAAATGAAAGAAGAAAAGGTTCAAGAAAGAAGGGAAGGAGACCGGAGGGATGGAGAGAGAAATGAAGAAGCTACTTTTGGCTGCTCCCTTATTCAGAAGTAACCACATATTTGATTTGGCAGATTTTTCCAAATTAAATATTGATGCAACCCACAAAGGATTTGTGTGTCCTCCTGGGATCTAATCGGGGAATCTTTTGTTTGTTAGGCGATGAAGATGGTAAGGATATGAGGAAAAGATAAATGGATGAAGATGGTTAGGAAACAAGGAAGTGAGAAAGGGAGGGACACGTAGCAAACTAGGAGTGGAAGGAATGGGGTAGGAAATGAGGAAGAAAGGAACGGAGGCAAGGCAACCAGTGAGGAAGATGAGGAGGAAAAAACACACAAAAAAGCCAATATCCTGAATACTTCTTTTGCATGGGTGTACTCATGTTCAGATCTTTTTCCTCCAAGCCCCAGAATTCAACATCTGCCCTCTAATAATGTGGACTCTTTCCATTTGGGACCATTCTTTGCTCTTGGTCCAAGCTGAATTCTTATCCTCGACAGCAAACCACAAAAAAGACAACAGAGCAAGACTTACATTTTTAAGCATCTTAGGGCACTTTGTAATACTATTCAGCTTTGAATGGCATTAATCTTTCCTGGGAGAGAACTGTTGACCAATGAGCTGAAAAAGTAACATTTCACAGCAAAACAAACCACTGAAATTATGATTCATGTCAGTGAGCCCTCTGTTTTTCTTCATTATCGTTGTCTGGGCACAATAAATGATTTATCCAGAGTCTTATTAGAAGCAAAAGTGGTACCATCACTTAAATCTGCTTATTTTTTATTTATGTTCTTCGTCTTTCTGTTTGTCCGCTTCTCACATCTCTTTCAGTTCACCCCTCAAAGAAGAACCGTCAGACGTGCGTGAGGAAGAGCCTCATCTGCGCCTTCGCCATGGCATTCATCATCAGCGTCATGCTCATCGCAGCCAATCAGATGCTGAGGAATGGCATGGAGTAGCTGTGCCCACTGTGAGCTGGAAACAAGCCAGCCTGCATGTGCATGCCAGTGGGTGAGGTCATGTCCCTGTTGATTGGAAAAGGACTGCAAGGAGTAACGCTCGAAATAATCAACGAAATCTGTTTTTAAAATTGTTTTTAGTGTTTTTGAACGAGGGCCACGTCTCCACCCGACGTCCAATAAAACCATGAAGCCAGCATGAGGAGTCGCGCAGGACTCCTCCCCCTTTACTCTGACAGGGACACTCAAGGGCTGACATTACACATAACATAACTGTTGTCTCTGTTTCCCTGGTGTAATAAAAAAAAAGAAAAAAAATCTGACAACGATGCAGGAGTTAAGAGCTGTTCGCTTTCCCAGCAGCCAAAAGTGATGCACTTCTGCTGATCTGTCACCCACCAGAAGACTCACGAGCTATCAGGGCTGCAGTCTGGCTCCCAGGAGAGAAAGTAAGTAAGGAAGGAAATATTTGCCCTCTTATTACAGTTCCTGAGAAAAGATGATGGCAAAGCTTGCCACCACTGAAGCAGAAGGATCTGTACAGGCCACTGCTCCTCTCACGTTATAATACTCCAGCCCTCCATCTAACTACTCTGTCTGTGGGCTAGTATAAGGTGCTGGCATCACTTCATCAGCCCTAGAAGCCAATCAGTCAAGCATCTGAAATGTTATATGGTAACTCCAGGCTTGTCTTTTGAATGAACACAGAAGATTGGGAAATATGTTATTTTTTCCTCTTCCTGGACACTGTTGGGTGAACAGTGTGCAGAGTGCGAAGAAGAAGTCCTATTTACAGAAAAAAAATCCACCCTCCAATGCAGTGTGTGTGTGTGTGTGTGTGTGTGTGTGTGTGTTATACAGGTGTGAATCCATTGCATTCAACTGTGTCATAATGTGTAGGTGGAAATAGCGGGGATAATGGTAGAATCAGAGTGGCGAGATGTTTTCCAGCTGAGAAAACTTGAATCTTGCCTTTTAATCTAAATGTAAAATGTTTTGTGGCATTGATGCATTCAGGCTTCATGTCAGAGTTTCAGCAGGATGCCTTTTGCTACTCTTTGATTACGGGGGACTGCTACCTAACCCTAACATATCACTGTCTTAAATACTTATTCAACGAAAAATTTCATGATCTGGAAATATGTATGTGACATCATCATGTGGCATCATCGTCATGAGTCGTATAGGAAAATAAGAAGAATACAACCAACCAAAGGCAAGTCGCCACCAAGAGAGCGATAAAGTGTTTCAGGGTGGATTTTTTTCATTTGTATTTTGGGTGTTTTGTTTTTCTTGTCCTTCAAATCACCCCACATCAGTTTAAAGAATTCTTAATGCTGTGAAAAGTTTTATCCCTGTTTGCATTGCAAAAGTGCATTTTTGCTGGGCAGTTCTAAAACCCAAATTTAAAAGTTTAGTATCATCATAAATTTGGAATATATTATTAAACTAAAAGGATTTGCAAAATTAACAAGGCACACTTAGATTTGTCTCAGCTGTATTAACTTAAATCTGGGTGGCTCCACAGTGTCGTGGTTTATGTAGGAGGAGGTTTGAGTCCCTTTAGGGCTGCGTCAGGAGGAGCATCCATTAAGGAAAAACGGACAAATCGAACATGTGGAGCTACCTGCTGCAGTCACACCTTGTGATTAAGGGAGCAGCTGAATGTAGCTTGCATTTTTTTTTAATCTTGATCCAGTCATGCATGACTTCATATATCTACAGAACCAAAAGTGTACAGAGTCCACTGATTTCTGTTGATTTAACTATTTAAAAAAAAAAAATCCTTATTGATTTTAATTACTTTTCACAGCAAGAGTAACTAAAAGAGTCCACTCGTACACTCGTTTTAGACAACTAGATCTTTATTTCTGTTCTTTAAAGATATATCATGCTAGCTGTATCTATTTGATCCTGGGAAATTTCCCTGGACGTGACAGTTTCACACCTTTTAACCTCTTGAGGAAAAAAACCCTGCAAATTAACTGACACTAATAACAGTTTTAAATTGCAGCCCTTTAGCTAATTGACAGAATGAGAAAAACGTAATCATGTGCACATTAAATACAGCTTCATGGCTAGACCCCAACTGGTGTGGAAGAAGGACATGTCACTGATTCACTGACTTTAGTACTCACCAGAGGTGTGGACTCGAGTCACATGACTTGGACTCGAGTCAGAATCGAGTCATTAATTTTATGACTTTAGACTTGAAAAATTGTTCTAAGACTTGTGACTTGACTTGGACTTGAACCTGGTTACTTGAAAAGACTTGATATTTTACCCCAAATCTAAAATTTAACACACATATTATGTTTAAAAGAAAAAGAAAAAAGTGAGCACCATTAATTCAGTTCATTCATTCCTTCTTACCACACTCTGTATGTGTGTGTGTGTGCGTGAGCTGCAGCACAGCCAATCAAATTAACCAGATTTTTAAAAACAAACAAAACAAAAAAACCGCTCAAGCCAAAAATTTTTCATTGAATGTTTATTCTGTGAATTTATAGTTTAGAGAAAGACTATTCTTGCAGCTAAGTTTAATTGAGCTGTATATTATAGAGGTGCAATTTCAAAATTTGTGTATATTTTGTAAGTTCACTTGTATCATCAGGTGTTGAGATAAAGGCAGATTTAAAAAAAGAGCACATGATCTATTATTTACATTTAACATATAATTGCAACTTTTTTTTTTTTAAAGACTCGAAAAGACTTGAAATTCAAAGTTTTGGACTTGGGACTTGACTTGAGAGTTGTCCGTTTTGACTTGAGTCTG
>VVHJ01033825.1:0-27827 GCA_015107715.1 Tylochromis polylepis
ACATACCGACGCTTTTGCCAAATCGTCAGTATGTTACGCTTTCGGCCACCCAACACGTCTCTATGTTACGCATTCGAAAACATGAGAACTGTTTGGAATCAATCTACATATGTACATTTTTTAAATTTTTTTTTACTTTCTCATCATGAATCGCTTTGGAAAACACTATCTGACACGATTAAGGTTGTGGTTAACATTAGGATTAAGGTTGTGGTTAGGGTTAGGAGTAAGGTTAGGGTTAGGGCTGGAATACACGGCTGGATTGTGTGTTACCGCTGGGAGCGTCATTCTCATGGATTCCATCCACAATCCGGAGCGTATCATAGGGACACAGACGGTTACCTTTCGCGTAACATTTGACGCCTTCGGACGTGACAAAACGTCGCTATGTTACGCCTCGGGAGTGAGAACGGTCTCAAATAAAAGTGAATTGAATTGAATATGAAAGGTGCATTGCCAATAAAATTTTACTTACTTTTAACCTATCTTCTTGGGTGTCACTATCAGGTTGAAAACAGTAACAGGCTGTAAGAAGACAGACTGATATCAGTCCTGTATATGTCACTCTTATAAGGGTCTGGCTGTGTACCACATAGTGAGCAAGAAGACAATGGTAAGTAAAAAGAGAGAGAAAATTGTCCTGAGGGTAATGGGGATAATGAAGCGAGGACAGATCATATTAGAAGTGTTACAAAAATAAAATTGTATTTTTAAGGGTTTTTTTATAACATTTCATAAATACTTAAGTAAAAATAAAGAAAATAGTGTACTCTTAAGCTTGATACTCAAAGCAAAACTCTATGATAAACTCCCGAAAAAATTGATTCCGTTCATCTGGACGTAGCGTTTTCAGTGGGAGAAACATTTCGTCACTCATCCAAGTGACTTCTTCTACGATAAACTAATTGTAAACTACAATATGAAGTGAGGCTGAAATGTGAAGAGATTTCAGACTGTTCAATCTATGTATCATAGATTTTTATTAAATGTGTTGTATGATTTCTTGATTACTGGCAATTCTAGTTACCACTACAGATTGTTGTGTACAGTTGTTAGGTCAATTATTTGTTTGAAAAGAAAAAAAAATCTAAAGATACATGAGACATATAGATCAAGAAAGGATGGGGGCCCATAGAGATTGTTTATGTATTGTGCCCACTCTCCTTTGCTACAGCCCTGCTAAATGCTAGCTGGAGGCGACTCTTTTTGGTGCAAAAGGAGGCCTGATTGTATAGAAGTCTATGAGAAAATGACCCTTCTCCTCATTTCATTTATGACCTCAACAAAAACTTTCCTGGTGATCTTATGTTCACAATCTCAATCAGTTTCAAGTCTTACTGACTTTGAAATTATTACCCTAATTAAGGACCACAATACAGATGATAAAATGGGGTATACTTTAGGCTGGGGCTACTCTAGGGGGTTTATGATTGACAAGTTCTGGTGTTATGAGTATACAATGTCCCTTTCAGTCAGATCTGTTCCTTTTTATCAACTCTGGTTTCAAAGCACTAAAATAGTAACAGCTAACATGCTCAGCTCAAGGTTTCACAACAGGATCAATGTATGATAGCAATTCCAGAGACCAAAAAACCCCAAAACAGACAAAAAAAATCTCCTTTTTTGCATTTTTGTTTATAGCCCCAATACCTTTTGGCCCATTTAAACCTTAATCTTTTTTTTTCTTTTTTCTTTTTTTTTTTTTACAATCCCATGGCTGGTATTGTTTACTATCTCATGAATCTGTCTCTGCATGTGTCAAAATGGCAAAAAGTAGTCTTGAATGCATGTTCTCTGATTGGAACTATGACAAAAGTGTTTTTGAGAACTTTGGCAACAGATTTTGGTAACATGATAGTATCTCGACTACCATGTTACAACAGTCCAAGATACAAAGTGTGTATCTGAGATCAAATGATTGTGGGGTTTGGCAATGAATAGGGTCTGACTCATGAGATCACTAATGCAATGAAGCCTTTGAGCTTGAGCCATGCTGTCTCATTGTGTCTCATCCTGATTTATGTCATTGCATCCTATTTGATATCTCTATTGGATCTTGTTTAAACAGCATCATGTCACCTTACTGGAGCTTGTCCTGATGCATGCTCAATCATCCAGGTAAGGAAATCCAAAACGTTGATTCTGTTCATCTGGACATAGCGTTTTCAGAGGGAAAAACATTTCGTCATTCATCCGAGTGACTTCTTCAGTCTCAGCTGACTGCAGGTTTCCCTAACCTTATATAGCCAGATGGGTCACTCTGCCCTCTCCACCTCTCTCTCTCTCTCTCTCTGCTGTTCAGGTTGGGGTTGACTGGAAACACACCTGCTCTCTAATTGCAGGGTGGTGGCTGTCAGTATAAAGCCACACGGGCTTCATTTCCCCGTTCGTTGCTCCTTTGCCTTTTGTGAGTGCGGTATCAGGCGCCAGTGTACTTATTTTCTTGGGATAATCAGGTGATTTTGATCAGGCTCTACAGGTAGGCTGTATGCATGTCCTCCTATCCACTTTATTGGTTTAATAAGTGGTATAGTGGCTTATTTGCTGCCCTGTTTACAGAGTGGCCAATTTACTTATTTCCAGCCGTTGTGGAGAGGGCCGCTGCGCTTCTACCAGCAGCTGATATAGCGTCCTTAATTCTGAGGTAAGCAGCATTTGGCACTATTTTGCTATTGACTACAAATTAGAATAAAACATAGCTGGGCTTGAGTGATCTCTTGCCTGTGTATCTTGCTGGTGTTTACTTACATCTGATATTTGTACTTGCACATTTGACTTGTTCCAGTTGCCACAGAGAGCGCCTTTTTTGAGTGTTTGCTAGGATCAAATGTCATAACGACCATCATTGGCGCAGGCAACTGTTTGCCTGTGGAGTGTAAATTCCTAGGCTTGTGCACTTTACTTTCTTTGTTTTAAAAGTGTGTGTGTGTTTTATTATTGTATGCTTGCAGTAGATTTTATAATTTGACTGAGTAATGAGCCTAGTGCTAAAGCCCTTTTTTCCATTAGTACCTACTCGGATCGACTCACCACGACTCATCTCGAGTCGACTGGTTTTCCATTACAATCCAGTACTACCTAATGTGTGTGGTCTCTCTCCACTGACCAGCCAGTGGCGTCACTTGGTGGCATGCAGTCTGACGATGTCACATTTTAGTACCTGCTCGCTTGGAACCCCAGGTGAGCTTGGATCACTTGGAACCCTGGGCGGGCAGGAACTAAAAAAGTACCTGGTACCAGGTATTATGACGTAATGGAAAACCCTTAAAACCGTAGCGAACCATGCCAAGTTGATCCAAGTAGGTACTAATGGAAAAAGGGCTTAAGTGTCCTATTAGATTTTTGTGACTTTAAATGTTTGTTTTTTACTGCAGTGAACCGAGGATAAGCCAGTAGCCATGGGACCTTTGGTGGTGGGTCGTTTTCCACACTCCTTTTGTTGTAGAGCACCTTGGGTGTAAAGTTGGTTGGTTTATACGTGTGATTTTCTTTCTCTCATGGTCCTCAGCTTCTGCTAAGTCCAGCTCAATATATGGTTGTTTTATTTAATTTAAGACACTACTACAGGATAGGCCATGGCACAGTAAACTTTTATTGTACTCTGGGCTGTAACTGCTTATAATTATTTTTGCTGTTGTTGTTTTCTACAAATGTATTCAATAAAGGTATTTTAATTTTGGAACCAATCTGCTGCCTCAGTAGTGTATTTTCAAACCTGTGTAATTATTTTTGGTTAGTTTGAAAACACACTCTTTATATTTCCTAGGGGTGAAATTCCTCTAGTTGGCGTTGTCACATTTCAATCATACCCCCACCTCGCCACACTTATTACACAATTACATTTGCATAATGACTGAAACTAGCACCACTGACGAACAATGGGTGGTGACGTCAAGGAAAAGGGAAAGACCATCTCTGAATTGAGGAGGGGCCTAAGGGTACATCTTTCAGTGCTGTGATTGCAGCCATTCCCCATCGCTCTGTGAATGGTACTCATGGCCATTAATCAATGGTCATTGATCAATTGTCTTTGATCAATGGTTGCTAATCAATGGCCATGACAATTTGCATATTAATAATCAAGAAACTGACCTCACAGCCCATTGTTCTCCAGTGGGCTAGTTTCAGTCATTGTGGAAATATACTGTTTATAAGGCTGGGAAAACCCACAGTCAGCTGAGACTGAAGAAGTCACCTGGATGAGTGATGAAACGTTTCTCTCACTGAAAACGCTACGTCCAGATGAACGGAATCAACTTTTTGGGACTTCATGGATCTTGTCTTTTCTTCAGATGAGCCAGCGCCACTGTTGTCAAAGGATGATTTTTATCTCTATCTGCAGGAATTTACATTTAGTGGCATTGCTCTGATCTGGGTCCTTCCCTTCCACATGCATACGAGAGAAGCGTAAGGCAAGGACAGCAGCAGCAAGACCCCAGCACAGAACACAGCAGGCAACATTGAAAACAAATATGGTGATGATTGAGTCAGACACAGCATGAAAGGAGGAGCCAGGGTAGAGGTGGGTTGCACTGCAGCTTGCAGATGCACAGCAAACACAGTCAGGCTGAAGCGGCTTAAATAGTGTGACCTCTTTCATATTTCACAATTCGTAGAAGAATAATCAAGCCATCGACTGTTGTGGGCTGACACTGAGATCAGTTGATCTTCCTGGATTACACCATACTTGACTTCATGGTCTCCCAGAATTCACTCGTCCCATCCGCTGTCATGCTGTACTATAAAATGTCAACTGTGTGTTTGCCAGAATCACTGGACTCTGATCTGGATGGCTGCCATTCATTCAACTATTTTATTAGCGTACACATAAAACAAACACACAAGCAAGCAGCGCCACTACGTCAGGACTGACATCTGCTCTCAGACCCACTTTATGGTTGCAGTGTATATTGTGCATGTGTGAAACCAGGCTGTTAAGAGCTCTGCTTCCGTATTTGTACCATATGTGTTTATTTGCATATTGGCATCTTTGTGTACATGTCAGTTGATGTCAGTGATTAATGAGCATAATCCACTTCCTCATTTCTATAATAAGAAAAGAAAACATAATAACATCATATAAATTTCTCCCCTGTACCCGAGCCATTCAGCTCCCTAAATAAACTAATAAGCACATAAACTAGCTACAGAGAGGACGGTGAAAGGTTTTTATGCACACCAAATAAATACAATACATTTGAATATGATATAACTATGAAAATATTGAAAACTATTTGAATGTAGGCTGTACTTGGACAAAACTTATTAGTCTGTGCTGCTGGGTGTATTGTTTTTTTTCTGTTGACTTTCTAAATTTGTGTTATCGTGCTAATCTTTGCTAATTAATCTTTGCCTGATTAATATGTCCTAAATAATGACTGCACAAACTGAAATATTGGCCTGATGGCGGCACTAGAGAAAACAAGAAGCAACAAGTATTCTTCCAGTTGTTTGTATCAAATTTTACTGATTGATGAAGAGCCCTTTTCTCCAAATGTGAAAGTGTTGTCCATAACACTAAGGGAAAAGTGAGGTGGATCATTAAAGTCAAAAGGATTCATCATTTAGGAACAATGACATTTCTGAATTTCACGGCAGACCGCTTCACTTGTTGAAGTGTTTTAGTTGGGAAAAGTGGTGGACTGGCCAACCTAATTCACCTGATTATATAATGTAAATATTAAACAGATCTATTAATATGATTTCTGACTAGCTTCTCTGACACACCCAGGTACTCACACTCACTGATAACCGCCAATCTGACCCACAACATGACTCAGATACAGCATTATATGGCGCTTCTGTGTCTGCCCTTTGAAAACACTCATCAATACACTTCTTTGCTCACTTATTGTATGCTTCAAAAAATTCAAGCAGCCACTGTGGGATCAATACTAGGATTTGCACACAACACACACACACAGTTGCTGCTCAGGTGGTCCAGGTTTGCTTCCCGAGTTTTCCCTTAGTTCACAGCTTCAGCCTGTGACAGGGACATCACTGTCTCACTCTGATAACATGGAGCAGCTTAATGTTTAGCCCAAGACCCACACACACACACACAAGAGAGCTAAGAGATTACAAAGGCACAGAGACCCATATGCCGACAAGCAATGGAGACGAGGAAACTAAATGTGAGGCGAATGCGAGGTAAAGATCAAGGTGAGTTATAACTACTAATAGCATTTTAAAATGTGTAATGACTGAAGAAGAAAAAACTTTCAGGCTTGAGGTGGCATTACTTGCCACTGCATCTTTATTTCAGCTGCACTGAGTGAAGTGATGGAGTTTAATTCCGTGCAGATGGTAAACTATTACTGATTGTATTGATCGGGAAAAATAATTGACCGTAAAAGTCACCTAGCTGATATTTATAGCATAGTGAAAACCTGTTGAAGTCAGTCCAAGCCTTTAATTTGCTAAGTAGGGCTATTAGCCTGTTAATCCACATGAGAGCCTGTCAACTGTGCTGAGTGGCCTGAGAATGAGGGAGTGAATTCATTCTGAACTTACGATAATATAAGGAAAAAAATTCAACAAAATTTTCTTTCTTCTCAAAATTGTATGATTTTCTTTTTATCAGGAAAGGAAAATGCTGGCAAGGTAGATTAACTTTAAACACTGTGTTTAATATATTAACAGGCTTAACAGCCTTCTACACCCGTTGAAAGCAATTAAAAACAAGATTTAATGCTTAGACTGTACAATTTCATGAAACAGAGTGTTGAATATAATTATCAGTAATTAAAATGTCTTTAAAACGGACTTTTATCCATAAATAACTTTAGGTTTTCCACAAGGAAATCTGTTTACTTTTCAGACCAGGAAGCTATGTCCATCTATGGTTTATCATTTAATTTTTTTCTGATTTTGATCATCCTACTTTACATCCATGAAAGAGAACAAAAAAAGTGAGAGACATAACCCATAATCCAGAGACATTATAAGAACAAAAGTGGTACTGAATTGTATGTTGAAAGTCAGCAACTGTGGCTTTACATAATCCTATTAACATTTACAAATGTAACCATCATCAATATCTGACTTTTTTAACATCATTTCAATAAAAGTTATATTACAAAAACTTGAACCTTCCACAAAAAAATGAGAAAATAGGAAGTGAAAACTAAGCTGTAGTCTTTGAACTTTGGTTAATTAAGGCTAGCTGTTACCCTTAGCTCAAGTTAATATTTTGTGAATATTGTTTTCTGAAACTGCTATTTACTTCAACATATTTCAAATTTAATTTGTTACACCACCTAAATATATGAAATATTATATTCCTTCAGCTTTTCAGTGACAGTTCTGACCAGGCAGCATCTTCCTCTAAAACCTCATTTCAGTCCCTGTAGCTGTTAGCCATTTTACTTACCATATATGCAAATCTGTACCTTCAACTTACAGGCTATCTTACCTTTGCAGAACAGCCAGAGACAGAGGGGGAAAGTTAGCCTGACACAACCCAAAACTAATGTAGTCTTATAAAAAATCACCAATTATTGTATTTTTTATTTTTACTCTGTACAAATTGTTTAAAATAAAAACACATTATGGGTAATTGGCTGTCAAAGTAATTCTTGTCTGGGCAGAGTAAACATTAGAAGTTTACTGAATTCATTAGGTTGACAGGTAGACAGACAACTTTAAGAAAAGGGTGCCCCAGGCAAAGAAATAGTCTGACAGCTTTTTTTAATACTTCAGCTGTTGAACAAAGAAAACAAATAGAAGTTCACACCTCTGACACTCCTAGTACTGAATTCAATTAAATTCTTTGTATTTTATTTTTAGAGTGCCAAATCACAATAACAGGCTCGTCATATATATATATATATATATATATATATATATATATATATATATATCACTCCCAAAACTAGGTGAGTGGCTCCAACAGATCCCAGGAACAACACTGGAGATCTCTGTCCAGAAGAGCGCAGTCCTAGGAACAGCCAAGATACTGCGCAGGACCCTCAAGCTCCCAGGCCTCTGGTAGAGGACCCGAGCTTGAAGGATAGGCAGGGGCGAGAGGGGAATTTAATTTTTATACGAGAACTGATCAGGCAAAGGGGAATGAAAAGAGTACATAGACTCGTGAAGCTCAAAACACTGCATAGCTTTTTGAGAAGAGAAAGGAACAATTTCCTCAAATCATATGACAACACACCTAACAAGGTGTGGCTGTGCTTTAGTGTCGGAGTTTGACATGCAAACACACCTTTGCCATGTATAAGTTTTCATGTGACAAATCCATGCAGAATACCTGTAGATATTCACTTTTACACTCAAAAGAAAATATTTATAATGGAAAGACAGCAAGAGGAAAGAAAATAGACAAAAGAGTGAAAGATTAAAAATTAAAGGGAGGAAAAACTTATTTAGCCCATGTGACAATATATTAGTGTTGCATGTTTGTTGTCATTTCTTGGTAACCTTACGTAACAACATACAAACAGGCCAAATAAGAACAAGGAAGGGTCATGGAAAGAGCACAGTGAATTTGTTTTGTGGGAAATATCTGATGGTGTGGATTTAAATGTATATGTTAAGTCTACTTTTCTCATAAAGCACTTAACAGAGAATTTATGGCCGACAAACAGACCTCTATCTCTCTCATTTAAAAAAGACCCCCCGAAATCTAAAACTGCTCAAACTAACGTAAAAGGAAAAAAAAAACTTTACCTCCTGTCTCACAGAAATGTACAAATGTAACAAATGGAGTACGCATCCATGTAAATACACTCACACACCCACTCCATCCTGCTTCACAAACACACTGATCTATACGCCTTCTCCTTTCTTTGTTGTGTACACACAGACACCCAAAGGCCTTTCCCCTCCTTCCTCCTGGCCTCCTCCTCCAGTGGTGACTCAGAACTGAGGCACACGGTTTGTGTCTATTCGGACGGCCATTGTTTGCAGTTTCAGTCACATAAAGGTTGATTTCAGGCTAACTCCTTTCAGTGCTGCAGATTACATCTCAGGGCAGAGAACCTTGCACAAATACTTTGTGAAGCTCAAGTCTGTTTAGTGCCACAACTTTTCAGGATACACTGTGCTGTTGTAACAGAAGAGATAAGGAGAGACAGGTGCAATCCATCTGTGTACAGAAACTCTCAGACAATAACAGATTAGTGCCCTCTTATGGCCAATAGAGACTTCCATTGACCAACAAATAATACATATTAATCAACATTTATAGATGTGTGTATTTGACTAGATAAGTACAAACCCTGTCATGCTGGTGGTCTTTCATGATTATATACACCACATGTCATGAGACATACAACTAAACACCAACAAGTCAAACTCACAATGGCATTGGAGAAAATATCTGGGAATTCCCACTGTTAGTAGACTTGAGACTTCATCTATTAAATGGCAACTACTACATGACAAAATGTCATAGTAATCTATCAAAAATGGCTATTGAAGTTAGAAAACACCCTCCTTTCATGTCCATTAAGGGTTGGCTAGTGGAACGTGTGCAATATTACAAATAGTGTAAAACAATAATTGAGTCAAAATTTCAATTTGAAGCAAACTGTGAAGATAAGTGCGAAAATGAGCATCAATATCTGTCATATTTAAGGAAACTTTCTTATTTCCACTCTGACAAAACCATGATGATGAAGAACAGAAGCTTATTGGTGAGCCACAGCTTAACCCAACATCCTTGTACACCAGAAAGTTACAGGGGTTTGATGTCCAGTGTCTTCCTTCTGAACACAGGTTTATAGTCCCAAAGTGAAAGAACTAAAAGAGAGCTAAAATGTAACATTGCGGATTTCAGTTATATAAATTGAACCATGACTTTTTTAACATAATAATGGATAAAGGATGATTCCAACTCTTGAGACTATGTTATACTATTTATAATTGCTCTTGTAAAAAAATACCGAAAGCCATCAAAGTAAAAGAAAAATATAAGTTTTACATTTTGTATTCAAATAAAATACAATTAACAACATCAGCAATATCATCAACAACAGCATTTGGGACATGTTTGTTTTTCCTGAGTATAATGCGGTCTGATTGCAGCTAAAATAAAATGCATGAGTATTCCTGTGGTGGCTACATTTACTTCAATGTGCATACCTATCATGCAGTTATCACAAATGCATTACACAGAGTTTGCTTATAAAGAAAAACACATTCTCCAACACAGCATTCCTTGTTCTGGCCTGGCAGGCTGTAAGATGAATAAGTATAATAAGCAGATTAATGGTTACACAACAAGCTGGTGAAAATCCACCTCTTTCTTCCATAGTGGCAAGTTGTTACACACAAGTTAGACTAAGGAGGAAATAAACCTTTTCTCCTCACTGTTTCCATAGCCTGCTTTCTTTTGCATGACTCAGATGTGTCAGCTCTAGGAAACACAGTATTGCCCATCAGCTACTGATTATTTATCTTTACCTCTGCCTACTATTGACCATAGACTACATTTACAATAACGCCTGCCCTATTTAGACTTTGCTGATCAGGTTTGAATTATGCTTAGTTATAATTTTGCTTAGTTTAGAACCTAAACAGGAGAAGTTGATCCATTAGTATTAGTATTACTAAGCCAAAGTTTTCCAGCTTTCCTGCCATCCTCCCCTTTGCTTCCTGTGTACCCATTCATTTATGTAATCTGCCATGACGAGGTGCTATAAGACCTTGGTTTTTTTGATCTCCTCCAGTGTTTACGTGTCTCTGATCAGGTCTGGGCTTCTCCAGAGAGTGGGTGTGTCAGGAATAGCAATGCTGCACAGGCAAGGTGGTAATTCACATTAATGCTTCATCAACACACTCTCATGTTGTGACACAAACACTGACAGAACATAAAAGATGACGCTGATTTTAAAGACTATAACAAAGGCTGTCTTGATTTGCTCATGCTTCCTATTTCTTCTCCAGATTCTGAATCCTCTTCACACCTTGTTGAAAAGTGAGAAAAGAATAGAGGTTTATCATCTTCTTTGTTTACACAAAATAACATTTGTGTAAACAGAATCTTATTAAGGCGTGGAGAAAGAACAACTGTTACAGTGGCAGCGATCAAAGGTCAAACCCTTGATGACTTTACAGCATCTCTGAAATATCACCACACCATTACTGGCTTTGTTTACACGGTGACATAATGCATCAAAGATGTTTTTCCTTCCTGAAATGTGTTGTCTCAGCCTCTGGTATGAGGGTGGTTACTTAGAATCTGAATCTGAATCAGAAAGGGTTTTATTGCCAAATGTTGAACAGATTTAAAACATTAGGAAATTGCTGCGATACTTCGTGCGAAACATACGATGAGACAAACACCTAAATAAAAAATATAAATATAAATAAGAAGTGCTGTGCAGATTAGCCATCTCTTTTCCACATACCTCAAAGTTGTAAAAGGTTTGAGCGCAGCTCTAATGTCTGCAAACGGCTGATGTGCTTACATTGTACTCATGACACGACACAGATTTTAACCAACTGCAGTTTACTATGAATTAATCCAAAAGCTTTGGTTTAAACATTTAAATCTCCCTGCTTCTTTACACAAGGTTTCTGTGAGCACACACTCCCAGAGGAGGAAATATCAGGTTGCTGCACTGAAACAATGACAACAACAGGTGACTGTGTGGAAGCAAAGCCGTTCAGTCATTTCCCGCCTTTGTGTTCTTCCTGTGTCTTTGTGTGGCGTGGGGTGAAAAGCAGAAACCTTTTGTTTATTATTAAGCATGGCCTTGTTTAATATTAAACAAAAGCTCACTTTTGGTGGGACTGTTTATCTGTTACATCACTGGAGTTTTTGTTTTTGTTATTTTTCTGCTTTTGGTTGGGGTTTTTTTTTTTAGCGTGTTACCGACTTCTAACTCTATTAAAACCTACATACTAACTCTGTAATATAATACTTCTGTCATCATAGATACAAAGAGCTAAATGGCAGACGAGATAAATGAGGGTGATCACCATTATGCATAATATGCCCTAGTTTTTGTATTACATCCAATTACTAAATGTTAGAAACACTGCTGTTTTGGGACCTGCAAAAAATACCTTAAGTTATGCAATTCAGTATGTATTATTTTAGGAAATTTAGCAATAAATATATAAATATATGTAGTATCACAATAAATACATTATTAGATACAGATATTTTTACATATTTGTTACATAAAATCAAATAGTGCTGATTAACTTCTAAGACCTGTTGATTATTGCAGTCATTTATCTAAGTTGTATTAATGTCCTATTTCACGATCAGTCTACAGCAGCTGGTCCACATCTGGAATCTGGACCATATGGACAATGACAGCTCTGAATAAGAGTCAGTATACCATTCAGATTGAGGATTCAAGCTTGAGCTACTCCAAGGTTCATTCAAGGAACAAAGTAAGACCATCCCATGGTGCTGCCTAATGGAAACCAGATTCCTTTGTTCACATTTAAGTGCTTGCCTTTGACTGACTGGCATATCTGTTACAACTTTATGTTCCGTATGCCTCGCTTAGGTCATCAGTAATTTCGAGTAGTTCCAGTTCCCAGATTTGCTCTAAAAGCGGACTGAGCTTTTTTAGTTTCAGCTCTGAAACACTGGACAGTTTCACCTTTCAGATCAGGTCATCTTCCTACAGTCCTCAACTCTCCTCTACTTGTTAGCTGGGTTGTCTAATTCATAACCGTGTATTGTCAGTACTAATTGCTTTAATTCTGTTTCTGTGCTGTTTTCCATTTCTTTTTCTAAATTATTTTACTGTGGTTTATAACTTTCCCTTTATTTGTCTTTAACGTTATCTTAATATTGTTACAAATGCGTGTTTTGCAGCACTTAAGTCAATGTTTGTGATAAAACATCGGGACGTTATCAACAATGATTGTGGTTTCTTAGTAGTGTTATATGATCTTTAAAATCAGCATAAGCTTGCTATGTCCTGTACAAAGTGTTCTCTCACAGCTGAGACATCCTAGTCATCTGTGACCTTCTCTTCAGTATAGTCCATCTGTCCTGTTTGGCTTTTTGCAGTCTGAGCAGGCTTCCTCACTCTTCTTTCCACGTGATCTCTCGCTCATCATTAGAGTTTTTGTCTGTCAGTGCTAAAGTTGATTTGAAAATCTTCTATCTGCCTGATCTTTTTTCTCCCTCTGTCTCAGTGCTCTTATCTATTCCTCCCCTGCAGCGTGCCTGCCAATTTTTGTTTACGACATAAAGAAAACCATCATGACAGAAACTGGCTGGCACTGGCTACGCTAGCTTCAGGCAATGCAAGGCTGGATACTAATATTATGTAACTGACAGAAACATGTCTCAAATCTTATCTACAGGAGGTTGAGATTCAAATCTCTCAAAAAAAATGCTGATAACCACCAAAAAAGAAAAAAAAGAAAGGTTTCCAAATATGGCATCCAACTTTGACAAGAAAAGTTGAGGGTGGTCAGTGTCTCTTTTGTTGCTAATTAAAGAATGGTTAAGCACTTCAAATATATCACACCAAACAGATTCTATTTCTAGTAATGGAAAAGGATCACTCCTCCCATCAGCCATTCGAACCTATGACAACATTCTTGCCATGCTAACAATTAGCTTGTAGCAAACTGACCCCAGGGGGGCTTATCAATGACTGGCAGAGACAGTTCCTACATGGGGCAGGAGTGTCTGTGTCACTGCCACTCATTTTCTCAATCTTTGTTTTGTATCCTGCTTTGACATGCTGGATGCAGTGGCAATTAATACAATATACAGTCTACCTATTTTCTTCCAATTAGTTGATATTTTTAGAGTAACCCTTAAAGTCCCATTTGAAAGTTAAAATGTACAGAAAATATAGAAATCCTACCTAGATAATGATTCGTCTAGATGACCACAAAAGAATGCAATAAATAAATGCAATGCATTCTTCAAAAAAAAATTAAAAATAACAATGACTCATCAAAATGCTTTTCCTGCACTATAAAAGTCAACCTTTTCTTTGTGAGAGGCATGCAATCCTGTTTTATTTAATTCTCCGTAGCTATAGCGAGCGCTATCAAAAAGAGAGGAATGTCAAATATGTGTGGTCAGCACAGCTCTGAGAGAAGGTTCCCTCACTAAGACACCAGAGCTGCTATAAGACCAGCAAGTGTGACATTTACTGAAAGCAAATCTAGGACGTGGTTTCTTTAACATTTTAAATGTCAATGTTAGGACCCAAATTCAACCACCGCCTCTTGTCAGCCGAGTTCTCTGAACGTGACTTGACTATTTGACTATTTCACTCATTATATAAAATTTTCATGTAAAGAAAGAAGAGAGGAGCCTTACATGAAAGCTGGTGGATACCAAAAAGTAAGGAGCATGGCGGATAATCTGCATGTTTCTGCAGTTACGTAACTTTCTAATACTTTAAATTAATGAATAAAGCTGATAATTCTGTGTACTATTTTCTCAACACATATTTCATACTTCATACTGCTGATGTCATTAAAATATTATTGTGCAAAAGCCTGATTTTCATCTCCCTGCCTAACAGTGAAACAGCTTTTTTTCAGGTAAAACGCATCAGCAGTTAGAAAAAGAATGGAATAGTGGCTTTCCACGCTGATAAAGGAGTCTGCTGGGAAAATACCACATTGCAGTGTAATGTCAAATTGCTTATGTGTAATATCTGCATAGAAACTATAAAACAAGCAACTGGTCAAAGTAAATAACTCAAATGACATTTTTTACCATACATATACAAAACAGTTTGAGGAATAACACAACTGTGTGTAAAAGGAAAAAAAAAAGCTTGGAACCATGATCTTGTGACACTTGACTTTTGACCCTGCGACAATGGCAGGCTGTAGAACTTGTAGCCTTAATAGCCGTCTGCTGAACCACAGTGCAAACAAAGCACTGGCGGTGATGCAATACCTGTGTGCATGAGTAAGTGTGCATTGGTCAACACCTATGTAAATAAAACTGTCAAAGGAAGTGTAGAGTGTAGAGGCAAAGAAAGATGAAGTCATCTTTCATTTACTGCTTGTTACACTGCAGTGGGAAAAATCAGTTATGGCAGTATTCTGTACACAGGCACAGGATGGGAACAAACCCTCAGGATCATTCAAATCATACAAATGTATGACCGTTAGGAAGGTCAAATACAAATGCATGTAAAGTCCCTTTGTTTTCTATAAAGATCATAAGATAAAATACATTTTTTCTCCCCTTGCTATAGTAGAACCAGTATCAAAATACAGTACACTGACTTTAGGCTCAAAACCTAGAGATTCCTGTAAGAGCAATCACTGCAATCATTGCTCAGATGTAGTATAGACTATGAGACTAAGATTTCACACTCAAAAGGAGTTTATTATTAACGATTTTATTAATCTCATTTGTACATTTGTAGAGCAAAAAGACGTTTGCAGAATGCGTTAGCAGAACACAAATATGCCATACCCACAGATTAATTACCTCATAGCTAGACACTACTTGGACTTCCGTAATAGAAATCACCTACATCTACAGTGAGCACATCCCTCTTTCTATACAAAGAGGTCACATTACCAAAGGGAAGCATTTTGGATTACTAAATTACAGGCCATTAAATAATGTCTCTTACATGAGGATTAATATTCTACTCCTTTTTTTGTAAACCATATTTGCCATCATAGATGCACTTATATTGTCTATTGTTCAAGCTCTTATTTTATTTTTGGGGGATTCAAATTTGATGAATGTTTTGGGCATGGTGTTGATTTTCTTTCAGACTCCTGCATCTGTCCAGATTTTGAAGATTCCTCCTATGGCTGAGCTTCACTGGTGGAATATTCCACACTCATCCTAGGTGGAAGTGTGCCATTGGTGGAAAACCACTAAAAGAGATCCTTGAACTTTGTCTCACCCCCTGCTGAAGGCTAATGTGCTGCAACGTGTTGGAGGTTTTTTTTTAAGGTTAAACACAACCATGCCATGACAATTAAGGTATTTTATTTAAAAAGAGGTTGTGTTGGAGTTCTCTGATCATTTATCCTATGTGTATCTCTTCCAAGGTATACACATAGGTTAGCTCGAATAGAAGCGGTTTGAATCTAGGAAATGCTCCTTCTCAAAAACAATCAAATTAAATCAAGTTAAATTCTTCTTTAACAGTCAGACTGCTAAACTGCCCCACCCTCAACTGTGAACACCTTGCACCTTAACAACATGCCTTGATCCTGCAACATGCCACTTGGGAATTGTTGCTGGCTGGTGATGTTTGGGTTTACCGCGCACTGACGATTCTGTAGTGCTGTTGCTCTCTGTCACACATTTTGCAGTACTGCACATTCATTAGATCTTTTATTTATATTTCAGTATGTTTTAGTATTTAGTTTTCATATTTATTTTACTATTTATTCTAGTTATTTCAACTACTTTTTTACTAGCATGCTACATATACTGAGAAAACGCTGTGGTTCATTCCTATCAAGTGAATTGGTTTAATAACAATTAAGTTAGACAGTGAATATGTACTTAACATGGATAGCTACACATCATGTGATTGAGAAGTCTGTTCCACTAATTTTACTACTGGAGCAGTAACATTCATAATGCCTATGACTCCATAATTAGTTTATGCCTTGTTTTTATTGGCCATCAGAATCAAATAATGCTTCCCTCTTTGCTTTTATCATAGTATAACAGGCTTATAGTAACAGTTAACTCTATCACACTGGAGGAGAATAAAAAATAATCCCAGTGCAATTCCAGTCACTCTTTATCATTTGACTCATCATACCCAGAAACAGCCAGACACATTGCAAAGGCTTTGGTCTGGTAATATTTTACATACCATAAATGTCTGCTGTTATGGTAAAAATAAGACATAAAACAGGTGTGAAAGAACTATGGCAAAAGTGTACCAATAAAATAAAGGGTAAAATGGGATGAAAGAAGCTTTTACATCACTTTAACTTCAATCCCCGTGGCCATTACAGCTCTGATAAAGACTTTTCTGATAAACAAGACTTTTCTACTGCAGACTCTTTGAACCATAGAACAACTGATAGGCGCGATAACTCAGACAGGCCTAACAGTTATCATAAGACCTAGTTTATAAAATAATGAAACATAAAAGACACCGGCTAGAGTACTGAGTACTGAAAACTGACCAATAAAACAACTGTACTAGACACAATACAGGACACACACAAAAGGTATTATGAAAAATGCACTGACTGCACTGACTGCCATTATGTTCCACATTGTCTTCCACTGTTTTGCTTGTGGCTGATTCTTGCTGGTAGCTTTTACTGTAAATTTAACCACTGTGAAATATAAGACAAGGTTATGAAAGTCAATGAAACACAAGGACTGCGTCTATATGCATGTTTTATAATAGAGATGTGCCACGGGGCTATTAATGGTCATAGGTCCAGCTGCTTTATATAATGTATCATAGTCTAGTGTTATGGATAGATAAAAAAAAGAGATGGTTGTGTGTGAAAAGTGTCAACACTTAGCATTTCTCAGAGGCCAAGTCAAATTAAGTTCCTTCATTTCTTTTGAGTATTAATGTCTATTTAAAAATTATAATTTTATTCCAGTTGTAAAACGTATTATATTTTGTTTTAGGAGATTTTAGGAGAAATGCTTCTTAAAGAAAATTAGTAGACTGATATCGCTCTCGCCCATGTCTGCAGGATAAACATTATAAAACACAACTAGAGGGCGGTTAGCTTAGCTTAGCCTGCAGGCTTTGTTTAAAAGTTAATAAAAAGCCACCTTCTGTCTTAAAGTTAAATACTTTTGTTTAGTTTTGCAACAAAAAAAAATATTTCAAAATGACAAGTCTCACTTTTATATGAGGTATATGTGACCATTTCAAGAGCACTGACTTGCTGGATTTACTCTGTGTGAGTTTGCCAAACAATCAGAAACTCAGGAAGGTATCAGTTAAACAAATGTCTATTTTGCATGTATGCAGTCCTTTTATGAATCATGCAAAATTTTATTATTGGCTGCCAACACTGAATCAAACCCCAACTTGTTTTTCTTGTGAGCTATTGCGTCACCTACACATACAAGATCATGTGTATTAAGATCTAAGCCATTTACTTCAAAATGCCCCACCAAGCCTGATGCATTACACAGAAGGAGTTGTGCTACTCATTATCTACATGCTTTCATGTTCACTTGTTTAAAACCTGTGTCATGTTACACAGGCTGAACTGAAGGAGAGTCAGAAACCAAAACAGGTTGGAGGGCAAACCAACTCTTTCCTAAGGAAGCCCTAAACAAAACCAAACCCATCCCACCCACGGGCACGAATTCTCAATCGAATTACCTCCCACGTAGAATACCTCCGGATGGGTTTAGACAAAGAGCAGTGATGCAAGGTCTCCGATTTCCCTTTCAGTGTTGATCCAAATACATACAAATCATCATCGACATGCTATGACTAGTCCCGACAATTCATTTGCTCAAAGAACTACTACACCACCCTTTAAGAGTTTAGAAAAGTGCCAGTTCAGATTAACCAAACTGGCCTCTACCGTTGCGGTACACCTCAATAAACCGCAGCTGTGTGACTAGACTGAGGAGATTTACTGTAGTTTGCAAGCACAGTGTCAAAGCCATCTTCATAATATCCATTTGATGAACATTTAATGAGCATAAGAACTAAAATGAAAACAACAAAATATAAATTTAGCCTTCAGATGTTGTTAAACCCCTCAGTCTGCTTTTATAAATCTTCTCTGGATTTTTTTCACTTAATTGTATATTTTCTTTATATTAAAACAAGACTAATAATTACAGCTATGCTAGCAGCTCTATACCACTGTTCTTACATTAGCATTTCTAACTAATGCTAACACCAGTGACTTGCTAACAGTGATAATGCTACTTTGCTAGTATTTGTAAGAAAATGTTTGCAGGGTTCACCATCCTAAATGAAAATGTGAGTATGCTAACATTTTAACATTTATTACATCCACTATTCCTTCAGTATGTGCTGAACTTGGGAAAAAGGCATTTTCTTACAATGCTCCTTAAACTTGGAACAAATTACAACAGGATCTGAAACTGTGCAGCTTAATTGGACTGAAGGGTTTTAAACAAATTCTAAGGATAATGGAGAAAGCATCACTGGATGGTTGTTCCTGCTTTTAATGTGTTATTGCTACAGTCTTTTATTTTATCTTTAGTTGTAATTTTCCAGCTATTATTATCCAGAATTGTAATGACTATAGTATGTTTTAACTTGTTGTAGTTTTTTATGGATATTTAAAACAGTTGCTCTTGAAAATCAGACCTCGTGTCACAATGAGATTTACCTATATAAGTAAAGGTGAAAAAAAACTCTTTTTTTTTAAATTTTTGCTAATAAACACTAAATGCAAAGTGATGAAGTGACTTTTTTTCTGTATACAGATTAGAAATTAAAACCAGACGAAGAAAAACAAAAACTGGCAGAACCAGAAAACACAATGTTCGTCGATCCATCCGTCTATACATCCATCCAATTTTTGTTACTGTTATATGAGAAAGTGGCTACTATATGCCACTCATCCATCACAATCACTCAGAATTTAGTATAAGAGAGGAAGTCAGTTGAAATAGTTAGAAAAAGACTGAGTGCTTCAACAAACCATGAAAACTATAACAATGAAGAGTGTATTCTGTAAGCGTGTGTGTGTGTGTGTGTGTGTGTGTGTGTGCATGCGCGCGTGTTTACTTTATAAACAAACAAGTAGGATTTGAGTGCACCATACGAAATCACAACCACCTTCTCTTGGCACCAACTCCTTTTTTGTTGTGGTTCCTGTCAAAAACAAAAGGTCCGTATTCCATCTTTTCAATAGAGCCCAAAATAGCTGGCTCTCTTTGGAATGACTGGCTTCAGTCTGACGTCCATGATCCAACACGCAATCTGGGCCTGCTCACTGAGAGCGCTCACTGAATTTATGAAACATATTATATAACTTATTATTCAGGAACATGTACATGCATATTTTATAAGATATAGAAAACGTTAAGCTACAAACAAAAATAATTAATCTGCCCTTGAAGCTGGGCTTGCAATGCATTCTAGACTGATTTTCAAATACAGGTCTGCTTCCAGGAAGGGTGGAGCACACTGTGAGATCTTCCAAGTAGACACCAAAATTGCTATGGAGGGTGATGACAAGTATTAAGCATTTACCCACATTCACCATTAAATACAAGGCACAGTTTACTTCACTGTTTTTTTAGTATGTGTGTAATTACCATATATTCAACTTCAGTAGAATAAAACCTGTCATTAGTGTTGCATGCAGACAGTTTGTCCTCAAACCGGAAGGTGGCTCCCTGACAAAGATCGGTACTGCTGAAGAGTGTGTGTACTGTAGGCATGTATATGCAAGTGTGGTGCTGTTTCATATTTGGAGTAGGTTGAAGTATATTTATATACATTTATATAAAAATTTTCGGCAGGCTTTCTCACTATGGCGGTTAAAGTTCTAGTTTCTCATCTGAATTTTTTCATATGAGGATGAATTGCTTAGAGAAACATACAAAAAATATGATGCAAAAGAACCACCTCATACCAGCATTCAAATATCACCTTACAGGTGAAGTAAGTGAAAGTGAAAGGGAAAGTGAATTGCAAAATTCATCCAGGTATCTTACAGGATGTCAGGGTGGCTGTGCACCTCGAGCTCAGCTGAAGTTCCAAGCACTAAGCCAAAGCCTTGGACATTGATCCTGCAGCGATGCAGTGCAATCACCTTCAGAGAGCCATCAATACTTGGCACAAAGAATATGGCAGAACTAAACCAGTTCTGTGAGTAGCCCAAAAGTCTGACTTTTAGGTCTGACTAGCAGCTACCAGCAACATTTAAATGTTTATTTGGTTTTGTTTAATGATACGTGCACTGTAATATAGTAACTTGTTGTGTTTTATTAGTTTAAGTGCACTGTGTGTGACTCAGATCACAATCTATGGAAAACCAGTTTTTCTTTTAACTGTATTCATAAACCTGCAAGGTGACATAGAAACATAGATCCAAGTCTGTGATATTTCTATACCTCTCTAACTGTTGGCTGATTCTTGTGAAAAAAGCCATTACTGCTATCAGCCCATCGCAAGTACAAAAAAAGGAAAACGAAATGTTTGAATTGTATAAATGACAAAAACTTCCTGGTCTGACAAGTGAAACCAATACAGGAGTGCCTTGAACCTTTATCTATTTTAGCGGCCATCAGCATGCAACTCTTATGGTTGCAAAAAGACATTAACTTGTATAGAAGTCTAATGGAAAGCAACCTTTTAGGTCTCTTTCCTGATGAATTTATGGTCCTTCATGTTGTACTGAACAGACCAGGGCAGTCACTTTGAATATTATGCTCCACATTGGAGTCAAAAAGGAGGATAAAGAAAGGAATGCTTTACAGTGTGATTGACAAGTAAAAAGCATATGAGAAGCACATCAAGTCTTCACAAAACTAAGCAACATCACAGTGGCTACATCATCTTTTCTATACAATCTATGGGTTCTCCTTGAAGAGTTACCTCATGTTGTCAGAAGTAATGGAAGCAGAGTTTCTTTTTAAGCTTGTATAAGCTTTCATATTCAATTAGCCTTAATATTTGGGCCTGAGCCAGCAATTCTATTTCTAAACATTACTGCAGTACTGTCAATACATTATTCATGTTCAGTAATTTTATCTCCTTCAAGACGGCATTTCTATAGTTCCCTGAAATATTTCAAACAGTGATGGCTTATCTGCAGGGGTAGGGGTATAGTTGGAGCAGCTGATCTGATCCAAAGCACTGGCCTAAGTGAGCCCCACTCATTCGACGTGAATTAAATCAGTTGTTGAAAAGGCAGGCCTGAGCCTCTCCCTGATCTGTGACAAGGCTCTGGTGTCAAGTGCTGCGCAGTCTCTGCAAAGGCTCATCATAAATGCAAATGAACCCACAGAGGTTGCTGACTTAACTGCCTGTTGGCCTGGTTGTTCAACTAACTTGAAGCTAGTTTTGGCAGACTAGCTCGTTAGCTGACCAGTGTAGCAGTTAGCTCAGCTGGCTCTCCAATTCAAGCGGTTTTTTCCACACTATTGTGGAAACAGGTTGCGTGCATTGTCTTTGGACAAAGAGGCCATGCACAGCCGACAACAAAAAGTGGCATCAGCGCAGGAGAAAAAAACAAAAACACTGCAGGGGAGCAAGGGAGCAGAGGAGGAGGGGTGGAGAGATCCCAAGGCCTTTTACTGAGAAGTACAAGGAAGCAGATATTCCACTTAATTTGAGTGAGAACATTACGGGAACATGCTGGTGACACACCAGCTCTGATTATCTTACTGTATATTGACTTGCTTATATGTACGTCAACTTAATCAGCTCCAAATGGGGATCTTCAAATAACTTTCTAGCAGGTTTTATCAAAGTGAAATAGACATAACAGGAAGACTGAATGTCTATAAAATAATGATAATAAAAAACACTTGTTTGTCTCAGTGGAATTCACTGCATATCTTGTTTCTTTTAAGAATTCAAATCATTCACATGCAAATAAATCACTAAAATTCACGAAGTCACAGTTTCTAGATTTTTTCTCTCAACAAAAGTACATAAATTTCCAATGCCACTCTACCAAATACCAATTATTAAAAGTCAAATAAACAAACATACTGTGTTTCTGTGCAAAATATCAAAAATAACAAACTGAGCTGCCTCCTCTAAACAGTGCATGTCAATTATCAGTGGTATCCACTGAATGTTAAGTGTCCTTGTAGTTTTCGCTCAGCTCTGGAGCCTGCTGGTTGCAGGGAGGCCTGCTGAGAAGGACCGGCCATTTCTCGTTAATCTCGGAAGGAATTTTTTTCTGCACTGCCACAAGCACTCAGACATGATTAGGAGAAGAGAAAAGAAAAGACAGAAGAGGCCGGAATAAAAAAAGTAAGAGAAATTAAGACAGCGACAGAGTGAATGACTAGAGAAGATGGACAGAAATCAATGAGTGACAAAGACACGGAGTCAGCAGCAGGAAAGACAAAACCCCACCCTGATTTCAATAAAAGCAGGTTAACAGTGAGCATCTGGTTAAAAAGAAGTAGTGATGACAGTTGAAGGCAGTTGGTCTAATTTGCCTGCATATCAGAAAACGCAGTTGTACAACACAAAGACACCTATTGTCTTATGAAAAAAAGCATGGCCCAGGGGTTTTGACTGCACATAAAGTTGCACTTCATCTATATGCAGCACAACTGTAATGATATGAATCATTTGCCTGCACCTTGCAACGGTATAGCAGTCAATGGAGAAGGAGAAAAACAGCATGCATCTAACCTCGATTTCTACAGGCTCATAAATACAAGCAGAAATGGAAGCTTGATAAAACTTACTCTCCTCCTCATTCGCGTGAACAAACGATGCTGCTCTCGACAGAACATCCAGTGGCGTCTCCATGCTTGGATGCCTGCAGGGCAGAGAGGAGGGCAAAGTGTCAAAACTCTATGACTCACCATTTGTCATTTTAAGCAAACAAAACAAGCAGTTAATATTTAATTTTAGTAAAAGCTCTAAAACTGTTTCAACGTCTCATGGTGCACAAAAGTAAAAATAGGAAATCTGACTGCTTTAACTGATGCAGAATATAAATATGAAAGGTTCTCTCGTTTTTTCCTCACTAATGTTGCTTCTCTAGTCATCAGTGCTTAATGTTCCTTTAGCACAATCACCTGTCTAAGTCTTTGCCTTTATACTAGACTAGTTTCACCTGATTTAGGTAGAAATATAAAACATTAATAACAAAGACATTGTAGCCAAACATTACAAGCCAGTGTTTAATAGTTGCGTCCTTTCAGCACTTGCTAATGAAACAAACCAGCCTTTACTCAAAACAGAAATAAAAATGCTAATTTCTTACCACTGCTGTCAAACATATACTGTTGTCGCACAAACTTTTAAAAACAATATTATTAGTTTTTTTAATTATTATTATTAATTATAATAGGTGAGGCAGGTGTGTTGAGAATCTTAGCAGCATGCACTGGGACTTTCACTTTTGCAATAAATGATATATTCCCAGTGAGCGTGCTTAGACTACGAGTGTCTTTGGTTCATGAATGCTGAGGGTCTACCAAGTGCACATGTGCAACTCTTCAAAGATAACCATAACCCTGAAGTGAAAGCTTTACAAACTCTCTTAAAAGGCTACTTTAAATGCAATTTGGAGCAAAGTAAAGAGTGCAATTAATCATGTGATTAACATTAAACAAATCAAACGCTCTTTAAATGGCTAAAATTTCTTTGTTTAGTTTATGTCTTTTTCATGGTTATAAGTGGACTATGTTTTTAACTTTACAACCTTTTATTTTGTTGATACTTCTATCGTTTATGTCATTAAATTGTGAAAATTATATCAACATATGGGTGTCAAATATATGACTCATGGGCCATAACATGCTGCCAAAGGGTTCAGTTTGGCAAAGTGGATTGCTTTAGAAAAAAAAAATATAACAATAAAACTGGCCACCAAATAATTACATTATTTGGGACACACTGCTTTTCCTGGTGTGGTGATGGCAGCATTGCTACACAGCAGAGGAAATGTATGGAAAGACTTCCAGAGCGCCACGAGTTCTTTAAATTATTAAATACAAATCTGTTTGTCTGGGTTTTTAAGCTCCGTGACACTCTATATGTGAAGGCTCACTCTAAATTGTGATGCACATGTTACATGTTACTAAATGTAATTACTATTATCAAAAACATTATGATACAATGGATTTACTGGTCCAACCAATGAGGTCAAACCGAACTGTATGTAGCCAATGAATTTAAATCAGCCCTGTAATACCAGATCATAATCATTAAAAAAGCCAGATGCTTTCACTGAAAATCAAAATTATATGAATGTTGTTTCATTATACTGATCAGACTTGAGATCACATGTGTGACTGGAGAGTCTTTTGTCACAATCCAGCTGATTGTCAATAAGCCTTTCACTTTTGGGCCAAGATTGGGATTAAGGGTTTGCTGCACTGACAGCAAACCCTTAATCCAGATGGATTGTGAAAGTCTCTTTAAACACTTTGTGTGGTCTGCAAGCCTCAGTTATCAACATGAAGAAAGCATGGCACTACAATATATATCATTTGTTGTTGTCTTGTCCAGTAGTCTTTCTATAAAATAATAATGCTTCCTACACTGTCATTTATTATCAGCAGTAGTATGTATAAACCAGCTAGCTGTCATTCCTTATGTAATTACACTTCAATATTACCACTTAGATCTTTTTTTAATTCACTTTAGAGATTTCATATTCTTATTCAGACCCAGAGTTTTGTTTTGTTTGTTTGTTTTTTAGGATTATTATTTTTTATTTCTCTCCTACAGTGTTGACTAGCTGAGCTATGAAAGGTATTTGTGGATTTAAAAAATGCTCCAGCGCATTTCTCTTCTCTCTTTCTGCATTCCTAGGATACCTCGCTCTCATCACTCAAGGAAAACAGAGTATCGAGCATCATTACCACTAAAAAGTAGCCCGTACTACGACTTCAAATCAAACCACAAACACTGTAGGGTTACGCGGGGATACCTCGTCACTGCAAAGCGGTGGTGAGCGTAAAAGAAACTCGACAAGCATTTGATGGGACAGGTCTGCGCTGAAAAAGAAAAAAAGGCAAATATAATGGTAGCAAGTGCGTCCACTTTTATTCCCACCGGCGAGAGTATTTATATCGGTCTGACTCAGTGCTTCCTTAACAGCGGTCCCTTAAGATGAACCCTATCCAGGAAGGATTAGAGCAAAAGGATCTGCACTGAACTCTGCCTGGCATTGGAGAGGAAATGCATAGCTTCTTGATATTGATAAGCTTTCACTCTCTCCACTCATTTCCTCCACACTCACTGTGGACAAGTGAAATCTATAAAGAAAAGCGTGTGGCCGAAAGCAGTGGGGGGCTTTCTTGACATTATAAAGTTTGGGAACCCGCCAGCACTGCTTCATATCGTGAATGAAATGTGTAAGAAGGCGCCGGATAATATTTCAGCCCTATTTTTAACCGCTCCAATACACAGGCTTCATTTACAAGCTTAATATTACAGGGGGAAAAAAGGGTCCAATATTTGTCCTTCGCCGCTCAGATAAACACTGCACGCTCATACTACTGAAAAAAAACCACACACAAAAAACAAAAACGAAACAATGTCAGTCACACACAACTTCATGTTTGGCAGCACATACCTCCTTCAAGCGCCACTTTGGTATCTTCCAGAATGATAGCGTCCACACAAAAATTAACCGAAATAAAACATATAGTCCCAAAGAGAGTGCCAGAAAAATAAAAATAAAAAAACTGAAGCCGCGACTGAGCGGTCCCGTACGAGGGCAGACAATAGTAGCAGAGCTGTCGGGACAAACTTGCTTGTAAACGAGGAGGAGGAGGAGGGAGGGAAGGGAGGGAGGGAGCAGGAATGCCTGGAATGATGGAATTCAGTTCCTAGCAGGTGGTGAAAGTGGAGCGCGCTGATTGGCGAAGGACGTGAGCAGTGATATCAGCATATATTATGATAATAGCGCATTGCATCACATCCTCTGAAGGTTTGTAGCCCCTACTGTCACTGCGTGCAGCATTATTAGGCCTTACTCGGGGACTGAGGTAGTGAAACGGTTAGCAGGTGACTGAAGAGAACTCCTGTTACACCCGCCCACGGTGTGAGCGCTTATTAACACTCAGGTTACCAGTAAGAAGGGGTGGGACAAGTATTTAGACCTACTAGCATAAGACGGGATATTTCAGCTATCAAAACTGTGTGGCTGAAACGTTTTTTTCATATTACAGGGTCGAGATGGAACAAATTGGATGTACTGATCAATTACTTTATGGAGCACATTATAAAATGACAAATGTTGATCCAATAAAATAGCAAAGGGTGAAATCTAGTCCACTGGATGGCTTTGGAAAATATGAAGGAGGGGATACCTTTTTAAAGTTTTAAATGTAATTTAATAGCTTTTTCTGCTGATAAAGACCCTCCCCATGGTCATTCATACTACACCAAAGTAAATATGTAATAGATTAACAAAGAAAGAAATCTTTGGTCAGGAACACTTTTATCAATTCTTTGTTTATGCAGCATGCCATTATCATGTAAAACTATGACATAATGTTGAAATTGCCCATCTTTGTCTTATAGTAAGATATCACAGGGATAAAGTGTGTAGTTAACCTTTACCCTGTCAGAAAGGGGAATTTCACTGGTTCGACCCACTTAAGATCAAAGTTAGAGTTTGACATCTCTGCTTTATTAAGAACACTTTGCTGCACAAGTTTTAACCTCCTTTTTGCCTTTAGAACTGCTTTCATTCTATGTAGCATAGATTTCCAAAGCAATCAGTGTATAAGGGAAGTGAAAATGTCATGATTCGCTGTGTGGCAGGCAGGAGGAAGGACCCAAATGCAGGACTCATACACAGGAAATAAACTTAAGGAGGCTGCTTTATTGCAGTGCCGAAAATAACAAAAATAAACTTGCAACCTAAACTAGAAACACCTGGGAACGAGGGACGAAGATCACAGGGAGCACGGAGGGAAAACACACAGCATGATGAGGGTACGACGCGACACAAAGCAAAGGAAACACAGGGCTTAAATACACTGAGGGATAACGAGGGAATAGGACACAGGAGGAGAGCACAGCTGGGAGTAATTAAGCGTGACAAGACAAGGGGAAGCAAAACTAGACACACTGACGAGAGACTTGAAACTCCAAAGTAAAACAGGAAGCACAAGACAGAGACACGGACTTGACACTAAGGGAACACAGAGCACAGGGACAGAGGTGACACACGAGACATGGCTGGGGAACAGGATAAATCATAATACACAATCAGGGGAAAATAACTAAACAAATACCAAACACTGG
>VVHJ01033827.1:0-17718 GCA_015107715.1 Tylochromis polylepis
CTGCAGTCGGTACCAGTAACGGCCTTAATCTGGGTCAAGGATCGTCTAGTGTCTTGACGGACAGCCAACTGGATCCTCTGGCTCAGTGCTGGTGACATTTTTTGGGTCTTCCACTTGACTTTTTTCTTCCATAACCCTCAGGATCATTTAAGAAATTCCAAATGACTGTCTTACTGCGTCCCACCTCAGCAGCGATGGCGCGCTGCGAGAGACCCTGCTTATGCAGTTCAACAATCCGACCACGTTCAAAAAGGGAAAGTTTTCTTGCCTCTGCCATCAGAACGTCATGACAGTGTGACTACCTGACAGAAAATGACAATGAATCCACATTTTTGCACAGATTTGGCCTTTTAAAGGCATGTGGTCCTAAACTTTTGATCAGCTGTAAAACAGCCTGTTTCAGTTTAGGCGTTGTTTTCAATAAACTGCATGCTCAAAAAAATGTTTTGTCTCACTCCCATTTCTTCTTGTTGCATGCTGAAGCTCTACTTGGAACCCTGTTACGATACAACCATGCAAAATATGATTTTTTGTCATTTTTCAAGCAGTCTTAAACTTTTGATGGGACTGTATATTTAACTTGTTTTTGTAAATGAATTTAAATCATGTTTGGTCTCTTTAATTTGTTTTTCCCTTTGAGCCAGGGTCATGATGAAAGTGAAAAGAAGGATTCAGGTCTAGTTTGGGGCTTGAGCCAATATCACCTGGTACTTGTGAAAGACAACTGAGTGTTACTAAAAGAGAAGAAAGAGTGTAGCTTTTTGTACATTTCTTACATCTGTTGTATACTGTGCATGTGGAATATACATGTTCTGCAGTTCAGGGGTTGTTAAAGGGAGCTTCCATTTTTTGGGTTAAGATAGATAGATTTGTGCACATAAAACAATCTGTACTGATTCCCTAGTATTTCTACCAACCTAAAGCAAACATATTTCCTCAAATGTCAGACTGTCCTTTAACCGTTCCTCTCACCTCATACTGAAATCTGTGTTAAACACAGAGAATAATCCAGGATTACATAATAGCAGCTCCATGGCAGACGTTGTGACCCACTTCCCTATTCACTTGAGTGCAAGGTTGTGACTTCTGTGGATTTGGAGTAATTATTATTTTATATTTATCCAGACAGACATATGAGATCATAGGGTGCTGTGAAGGTTAACTGGTCTGGTGGAAGTGAAATAATCCACTCAGGCCAATCCTAGACTGAGTCTTTGAAAAAAAAAGTTGTTTGTAACACTATAAACAGACACTGAATTGTTTGACAGTTAATTAACTGTTTGCTTGCTAATTATTTGGTTACTCTTGGAAACTTCCAGCTATTCTCTGTGCCTGGTAGCATCATGGTTAGCAGAATGCTGACAAAAGAAAACCTGCCTTATTCACAGTGAACATGATGATGCTGTGATTAATAAAAGCTGTTAATAAAAGCTGTGAAAGACTGACACTGAACAAAAGTGAGTATAGCGTTAGCTTATGCAGGCCACAAAGTTAAGGTCAGCCTCGATCACAATCTCAATTGCAAATATCCTATAGGTGTGCTATTGAAGCTGCTTTAGCTTGCCCACAACTGCTGCTCATCTGCAAGCACCTTTGCAACCTATCTCAACCCCGCCTTGACCTTTTCATGCTGTTTCTGACTTAATGTCATATCTTTTATAATTGATGCCTGCTCTGCTCTGTTATGTGCTAGGTTTTGCTGCTGCTCTCCACGCCTCCAGCTTTCCATGTGTGCACATGGAATGTCTCCGCCTTTCCAAATATGTACATGGAAAGGCAGAGGAGTGTGCTCTCCCAACCAAATGCTTTCCATATATGTGCGCAAAAGGGCAGTAGAAGTCCCAGAGGAGAGCCATGCCACCAGATATGAATTACTGCAGATTTCTTTAGACTATAGTGTTTCTGACTGAAATCATTTTTATTTATGAAACAGAAAAGCAAACTTTTAGCAATACTACAACTTTGACTAAATCATGGACATTAACAAAATCAGCTATGACAACTTAATGTTTGCCCCCTTTATGCATGATTTCTTACTCTTGCAACCAGTATCAGGAGGTTCCGAAATAACTGTTAATAATATTTAATGCCCAAGACGACTCCTGACAATGTCCAGAGTCCAGGCCACGGTAGGAGGCACTGTGCACAGGATCCAGTGTGAACTGTTCCACACTGAATATAAATGCCCTTGACAAGACAAAGAGAGGTGAAGGGCTTTAAGTTGGTCACATTGCATTAGCATCAAGCATGCCTGAGTGGCTGACAGGGCAATCTGACTGGAGCCTAATGGTGGTAAAGGCAGTATACAGGAGGAGAGGGACAGAGGGTCTACCATGCTTTGGGCATTACATGGGACAGTCAGATGGGGTCACTCAGCAAAACCAAGCAGCCACCCATCAATAATTAAATCAGTCACAGTCAATATATTTCGGCATGAGCGCCTGAGCACTTTGATCACAACAGAAAACAACAAAACTGACAATGCAGAGGAGAAATTAAGCCGTTTGTTTGACAAGAAACAAACTGTTACATGGGTGCAACGTCTGTATGCCTTGTTTATGAAGAAGGCATTCACGTGTATACACAAGTAGGAATCTGCTTTTTTTTTCAGTTCGAAGAGAGAGTGCGACAGCCAGTACTCCATTGCTCTTTATGGAGAGGATGGCTTTTCACCAGAGCTGTGGCCCCTCTGTCGAATTAGATTAAGGGCTGCTTACTCATTATTGACAGGAGCCACTTGCAGTAACGACCAACAGTGAGAGAGTCGCTTGCTTTGATGTAAGAACACAGGCTACACTGGACATTTCCCACAGCATATCTCTTTTGGGGGGGGAGCCCTTTGATGGCCATTACATTTTTGTGAATTATTCCACATTGCAATGCTAGTTCTGCATCTGGTCCGACTTTGATCTAAAAAGCGCCTGTCTGATGTGCTTTTTTTCTTCCCACTCCCCTTCTTTTGCCCACCCTAAAGTCAGTTGACAGGGAGGTTAGATTTCATAAAGGCCCTTAGGAGTGTGTGTCTGCATTTCATTTGTTTGAGTTGGGAAGATGACAGAAGTCACATTTAATTACAGGGTTCTTGTGCCAGCTCAGAAGATAAGGGGGTATGCTGTGAGTGCATGATGCATACAAAATGATCATAGTCTGTTCTCTTCCATATTCCAGAGGAAAATATATTCTGGCCATCAGACTGTCATGTAAGGCAAAGTATTTGAATTTCTGCTACAGAATGTATTTATCACACTGATGAAATTATGTTTATGGATGTGCATGCATACATGCATTATGGGCTTTCGTGTGTATGTTTGCATTGTGTGCTTGCACACCTGCTTCAGTCTGTGTTGTGCATTTGGCCCACTGCAATGCCCCAGAGCTGTGCAGCTGCCCTGTGCAAACAGCAGGTTTTCCAGTGAGATGCTAAACAGGAAGCTTGACATTGTGTGCGGTTCTTTGTGATTAACACTAGCCAGACTGCCAGAGAAGGAGAAAGCTATCTGCCTCTGATTAGACAGTGAGAGTTCACTTTTAAAACATACCAGTACACCTTACCATTAGGAGCCAAGATAGACAAGTCTGTGGTATTGTTAAATGCTTGTTCACATCAGGTATAAGGAGAAAAGTGTGCAGGAAGATCTCAATTGGACCTGGCAGTTGGGTAGAAGAAGTACTTGCTAATCAAAGTCTAGCATTCAGAGCTGACAGTATGCTTTACTACTAGTGACAGAGACTGAGCTGTTGTATATAGCCTCGGTACCATCTGAGATTTGGGATGCCCTCACTGCAAGCTTTTGGCCTTGGCAAAATGTTATCCTGACTTCAGCTCTGAATCATATGTCACTGCATCATCTCACACCATGTGTTAACACTGACCTTTACAAGGCAGTTGTGATTAAAAAAAGGGGGGAAAAATCCAAGATTTATTCTTATCCTGTAAGTTTTCACATTCTTCCTCCATGAGGTGCACTGATAATTGCACGATAAAAATTTTGGACTGCAAGATTTTTAAGTTTGGAAGAGCACTATTTATGTCTTCGTGTATGAATACTATAGCAAGATACTTATGCAATCATCTAACGAGTGCTGCAGGGTGTGGCCTGTGTTGTTGTTGCAGTCACCTCCTTACATCACATTAGCACATTGGTTTCAGGTAGTTACGGTTGTTTTCCTAAACATTTAGTAGCAAATGAGAATTTAGATAGGGCAATGTGAACCTAGAAAGTCTATTCTCTTTTCTGAAGACTAGAAAAATCACTGTTCAAACATGATTGCAGACAGTATTACGCTGGTCCCAGCATGCAGAGAAGGAAACAGCTTCTATTGAAACTTTTTTTTTCAAACGGGGATGGGGGGGAGTCAATTTGAGCTATAGAACAAACAACCTCAGTCTGTTTTTTGCCACTGGCATCTATAGCTATATCCAGCTCCAGGTACTCAGTTCAAAGCAATCTGGCAGGTGGAGTTAGAAAAGAGCACAATGTTGTCAAACAGAAATCAGATTTGCTCCACTCTCCATTAGCCATAGCCCCTTCACTCCCCCCCCCCGAGTATCACATTAAATGACATCTGCTATCATCAGGATAACCTGTGTCAGGTACGTGACAGGACTGCAGATCCTGGGTTGCAGATTGAGAGATGATGGAGGAAAGAAAGAGGAGATAAAGGAGATACTGCAAGCTTAGGAGTTCTCATGCTTACATTAGAGCTTGTTAGATCTGTCCCAGGATATAATTAACATATAAATCGAAGCTGGTTCATAAACCAAGCATGGTACAGTTAAGAGCAAGTTGATGCTTCTGGGACGAAGGAAAAGAAGCATGTATTCAAGGTGTATACTTTCAGGTACACCTCATTTTATCATTCTAATAAGGTACTGTAGGACATGGGCAATGTGATCAGAAATCACCCATGTTTCACAGGAGCATCTGTAGGAAAGGTGTTTCAACTTCCAGGCTTAGTCGGATAAGAAAGTCCGTGAGTGAATGCAGACTGAACAGTTGTCAAAAGTAGCCATGCATGACCTGGCGCAGGAGCATCAGCCACAACCAAATATCTCACCCTATCTTCTGACAGTTGCATTTGGAGAGCTCACACCCTTCTATCTGTCTCTATTTCTCTCCCTTTCATTGCATTCAGCCCTACCATTTCCTCTTGGCAGTGCTAAAGGGCCACTTCTGTTCACTTGGTAATGAGAAGATGTGTCTCTTTGTCACACTCTTCTTCAGCTTCCACTTGCTTTTAAGCATCTCTCTTTTGTTGCCTTTTTGAACATCTGTTTGTATCTCTTTGAGTCTCTAAAAGGATTGTTTATCTGCCATCACCTCTTTAACAGCAAAAGATATCCAGCCAAGCAGATTTTATCTCTGAAATACTTTTAAAGGACTGAACGTACGTATCTTTGAAACATGTATGCAATGTGTTTCATCCAAGCTTCTTGTCTCTTGATGCCTTCTTTGAGTATTCGGTCTTTCATCCAGTTCCTAATTGTACTTATCCTGCTGTATACAGTACTGTGCGCACTTTGTGGCTTTTCACTGGATAAAACACTAACTCCAGGCTTCTGTCCAATACGCTTCCATTGAGTACTAATCATCTGGCAGAATGAGAATTCTGCTTTTCTGGAGGAAATCATTAAAAAGACTCACAGAAAAAAAGCTGCCTCCAAATAGGCAGGGCCCAGACATTGTTGGACTGAGGCGTCTGCACAGGCGCCTGATTAAAAAAGAAGCTTGGGTATTAATTGGCCAGCTGATGTTAGGTTGTCAGCAATAGCTGATGGCTCATTATGCTGCTGGAGCAGAATAGGAGGAGGATGAGAGATGAGCGCACCCCCTCATACATTCTATTTTGGCCATCCTTAAACCGAGCACACCCTGTAATTTCAGCATCAACACATCACTCAAAGGGTCTGGTGTATTAGATAAATAAAATCTGTCATTCCCATGGATACAAGCTTGGTGGGAGCTGCACTAGAGAGATGGGTATGTGCATATAAATATTGTGCATGTGTTTGTTTGTGAAGCAGGGAATCATGGGGACAGTTTGCTTAGCTAATGGGGTTGGCGGACAGCATAGTGCTCTCTCAGGCGAACAGCTAATTACCGGGAGCAGATGAGAACATGGTGAGTGTGTGTCCGGGATCCAAAGACGCAGTGCTCAACCAACCAGGATGGTGCAGTCTCCCTTCTGCCCAATCAGAGGCCCTGAGTTGATACCTCGCTTCCTTATTCAGTGTCCATCCAGCCAATCGCTGGCATCTTCACCTTTAAGGGACTTGCCCGCCTCTTGAGCGAAGCTTCCATTTGCCATGGCAACATCATGTGTCAAAAGGCTACTTAGCTCAGAGGGGATCTCACATAAACAGAATCCATTAAGTTCAGGGTCATTTAACGTTCACATTCCCTAATGCCACTGCAGATGAACAATTGGAATGTGAGGACTGTCCTTGAGATGAAATTGAGATTTTTGTTCGTTGGAGAACAAAGGATGAATCTCTTTGGCAGCACATGGCCATGATGTGAATACCTTTCTATTACATTTGAGATAAACCAGACCTTGTAGCCACAGGCCAGCCCATTCTCATTCCCGTGTCGTCAAATACTGCAGTTTTGTCAAGTTTCACAGATCTACGCAAGGTGTCCTTTGGTAAAGAGGACGCATGAAAATACACTGGGTAAGCTTGCAGAATAGATTTCGTGTAGGGGCATATTTTTACCCAAACCACAATCTTGTCCTTAATGTATTATATTTAGATTTTTATTCACTGAGCTCTTTTACAAATTTTCTTTCACTTTTTTAAAATTTATATTTAATTCTGCTGGTTCCTTTGTGTAATTTTTACTTTTTAAGGTTTTTTGTGTTATCAGATCTTATTTTATTTTATTGCACTAATCTAAGCTTTTTTTTTTAATACGTTTTGTTTAGCATTTTGGCTGCTATGACACAATAATTCCACAGCTTTTTAGGATATTTATAACTTTTTACACCTAAACAAGTGTTTAGTGGGCCCAAAAAGGGATACACACAATGCTTTAATGGTTGACAAACTTGTGACTTACTCCAACAACATCCCTCGAATCTACAAATGTAGACCATGTTGCTATTTAAAGAAGGGCTATTGTCCTTTGGGATCTAATGTTACCACGTCCAAGTACTGTAAGGACATCTTGTGCCTCGGCAGTATTACCACCCTGCGATGACAAAGAGGCTTCCAGTTTGCAGTTTCCAGCTGACTTGTGCCTTTTATCAAAATTAAATTGCAAAATAAAACAAAGAAAAGAGTTCCTACTTAATAGGAAATACTTCTAAAATCATGTCTCTACAAAGTGCCACAGGATTTCACTTACCTGCAACTGACACTCTTCAAATTACTGCTTCAGGCTAGGTAGCATTTATAAATTAGATTTTTTTTTTTTTTTTTATTCTGCTGCACCTCTGAGATGATGTCGTGACACTTCTCATCATTTTTCAGTATTATTCTGATACAAGAGCAAAAAGGTGGAAGATATCTCATGTTTCTAGGGTAACCATAGCAATGAGTGCTGTGTCTGTGAAGGAGTTTCTACAGACCAACGCCTACTGCAGAGACTGGATGATGCTGTTGCTGTATTATGCAAGTGCAATAAATTTTATTGTTGCAAATATATAGATCTTTGTGAAAGACGAAGAGCTGGAGTGGTATTGTTCATAAATCTGCACCTTGTGCATGGTGGGAGTACTGCTGAGAGTTGCATTATTCTTTTCTCTTTTGAATCACAAAAGTCCTGTGACCATGACCACATGCACAGTTATGGTATGGGTTAGGACTGCACGCAAGACCTGTGCCGTAACGGCTCATTTATCATTCATCTGTGGTTGGCCCAAGCCGCCCAGAAAATATAGGGGAATGAGATTTCCTTGGCCTCATGGCAAGCTATTTAGATGGCTGCACAAGGTACAGACAGCCTTGCAGATATGCAATACCATTTTTATCCCCTTGCAGATATATACACAACTCATCGATACATCTTTTACAGTGGAATTCACCTGGATATTGAGCTGGGATCCCCCAGTTTTAGTGTATTTTTAGGCTTGCACACATAAAGCTTGTAATGTGAAACAGAAATCTCTCCATTTCTGTCCATTTTAAAGATCACAGATTATGGAGGTGCTGTTATAGCTTATCATCATATTGGGGCTTTTACTTTTAAAAATAAGTTTGATGTGCTATCTTGCACTGAAAAAAATGTAATATTTCCAGTATGATATCATATCATTCACCCATCCTGTAAATAGCACACTGCTCTTGCCTGGGATAAAATCCCATCATTACATTCTTGCCCGTGTCTGCTCTTTTCTGTATCCTTCTCATCTTTCCTACCATGTCAGTAAAGAGAGCATATTTGAGAAGGTTAGACTACCCACTGTCCTTTGAAAATAACTTTAAGAATGTCATTGTTCGTAGTGGGTACTTTCATTGCCACACTTGATGAAAAACTCTTGTGAATACGTCCTAGTTTTGATAGGATATCAAAAAGTGGTGGCCTATGCTTGCACCTTGAAGGCGACAGATACTTGAAAAATATAAAACATGAGAGCCTCATTTCAAGCCCAGTAAACAAAGCAGAGTACATGTCAGACATTCCCCAACAGTGTACACTGACACTTAAGGGAAACACAGGGCAACAGTCACTGTCACACACAAACAAACTGACCCACACTGTCCACACACAGGACACCTACTGTACACTACATTTATATTTAACAGGCCGAGGTTCTAATGTATATTTCAGCAGTGAAAGGTTCTTGATGGTAACTTTGGCAGCACAGCGGTTAAAGAATGTATCACCCAGCGTGCCATCCAATCATGAGGCCAGAATTTCACTTCCCCTCTTCTCACACACTATAGGGAACAAATCAGAGCGCCTTCATCCTCCCTGAAGACACACATAGAGAGAGAGATGCACATCTATTATACATGGTGTATGTGGTTATGTGGAATGAACCGGCCGCAGCAAATTGGGCACATTTTGCTCTGACGCTAGTCAGTCTCCGAGGGGAGCCAATTACTACGTCTCTCCTTCAGAGCAGAGCCAAAATAGCCAAAATTCCCTCATCTTCCCCTGAGCACAGACGAGGAGCACTGAGAAGAATGTCCACTCCCCAGTTTCTCATTCGGTTAGCCCTACAGACACTCACTGAAATCACACATGCACTGCATTCATTACCTTCTAATGATTCTTCATCCCTCAGAGACCATGCAGAGAGAGGAAAGTGAGGGAGAAGACAAAAGAGGGAAGTGCAGGGGTATGCTAAAAGAAATGTAGATGGAAGTAAGATGCTGACGTCCATCATCGCAGACAGCAAGATGTACCCCAGGAGCAGGTGATTTTCAGACTGGAACACTGAACATTGGAGACATGGAAATATCTGATACGGCTGGTTACTCCATGTTGGCTGGTGGCCTAGGAGCAGCCTGGCATTGAGATCTGAACTGCCCACGCACCTGTGCTGACCTTCGCTTTGACTGGGAAACACAAAATTTTGAGTGTGAAAACCTTTTATAGAATGCATTTGCCAACAGTACACAACATGGAGAAAATTCATTGATCTGTGATTTCTTTTTCCTTCAGCTGGACCTGCAGCCCTTATTACACATTCAGAATGAACCATTTTAGCCTCTTTGGAAAATAATGATTCTGTAAAGTGCTTCAGCAAATGGGACCTTTTACACACTAAAAGACCTAAAGATAAGCCATGCTTTTACATAATGGTGTATTTCACTCTAATGGTTTATATTGTGACCACACCATTAGCAATACTGTGCCACGAGAGATAATCTAACAGAAGGTTTATAAGACATATAATTATGCCTTGTGTCTGCCTTCTTATCCTGCTGAACTATATTCTTTTTCTGGCAGCTGGAAATTAATTCAAAGTGTGTGTCCAGTACCGAGTCTTACTTTTTCTAGCAGTGGAAGTTATTCAGACCAATTATTCAGTCTCTCATCTTTGTATTCCAAACAAAGGGATATGATGAAGTAATATGTTACTCCAGTATGCACGCATGGTGTGCATTACGCTACAAAATTATTGTGACTGTGCATTGAACCTGCAGTCATGTCACCTGTGAAATGGTTGCCTTGAAGACGGAGACCAGCTGCCATCTTCAAAGTGAGGTTTGTGTGATGATGACAGCGATAAGCAGAGAGGTCAAGTTGGCAATTACATGCAGTCTGTTTGTGATAATACAGTGATTAACTGTGATAAATCAGAAAAAAAATCACAAATCTCAGAAGCTGGTTTGGTTCACTTGGTTGAGTAGGTGACGTGTATGTTGCAAAGCCAACACAGAAGCCAGGGTTCAGCACCACCCTGCATGTCATTCCCTCTGCTCTCACTCCCATTTTTCCAGTCAGCTTCACTGTCTTGTCCAGCAATAAAGGCTAAAAATAAATAAATAAATAAAATAAATTGCATCTGTTCATGTGTACATATGTAGAAATTTATAGCAGCTATTTACATTCATTTAGAAATTTGAAAGCTCCTCCATAAATATTGATGCAGTTGGTACAGGATGGCAGAATGATGTAGGTGCTTGGTAACCTTGCATTTATATAGATATAAAACCAGCTGGCAACCAGTTGAGTCAAGTCCCCTAGTGCAAAGAGAGATGTGGTAGACAGTTGCGATCACTGGCACAGACTGATGTTGACTGCAACACTGGCAAATCAGTCTGTGTTTAGAAATTAGACTCTAGTTATTTTCAAACATTTGTAATCTGTGTAAAAAAGGATTGCAGAGACTGCAACTGTTTGGAGACAAGTTGCCTCCCACCATGTTGTAGTGTTGCAATTGAAAGCGTTTGCACTTGGTTGCCAAAATTGCAAAAAAAGAAATTTAAAAAAAATCACTGCAATTATCAGGCAACTACTAATTTTTACTAGTCATACTATTCCTGTTTTTACTGAAGTGAGACTGAACCATTCATGATTCAAGTGCAGGCTAATACACAATCAAATAAAGGAGAAATTTGGGTGTTTTATTTAGAGCTTTAGTCTTTCTGATAGCAGTGAGGTTTGTACCTTAAACAGTGGGTCTGCATGAGTTGTGGAAGCATATTTTTTATTTTGTGGCATGCAGACTTTTAGATCCCTCTAGTTTTATGGCAGTTAACGGCCAGCTTGAGGTCATCCTCAGAAAGAAAATAAATCTGGAGGTCCAATAAAGACATTTCTGTACTTGCAGGATAACGATGGACTCAGTGCTCCTTGTTAGTTTGCTGTACAGATTGCTATCCACGGGTAATTAAGTTTTATATTGTCTGGAGGTTGATTGACTTAAAAACATCAGTCAGCTAAAACTGATGTTGTGTTCTTGAAGGTAGATTGTATCGGCAGCTTATATAGGTGTGACACAGATAACCCATGCAGCCTATTGGTTTATTTACCCAACTCTTTCACTCATCTTTTTCTAGTCTGCTTTCGCTGCCTTACCAAGAAACACTGCTGCTGTGGCTCAACTGTGTCTTAATTGCAAGATTTAACACTGCCAACCACAAACTCATAAAACTGTTAAAGGAAAATCCACAGGATAAACTGGTATCTTTATCTTTAATTTAGGTTCATATAGGTTCAAGATTCAAGACATTTATTGTCACTCTGAAACATTAGGTAGCATGAGAAGGAACGAAGCTAGGAAATGAGGTCCCCATGAAACTATTCTATAACAAACAAAGCAACAAAATCAGTAGAGCTAGCAAGGACAAGGCAAGGATATAAATAAAGAATGCACTCTAAGGTGCTGTGAGTGTTAAACTGCATGAGAGTATTGATAAATATAACATAAAAGTTTATAAGTCTGATAGCTTCCAGGAAGAAGCTGTTTCTCAGCCTGGATGTTCTGGCTGCACAGCCTTCTTCCTGAGGGGAAGGGGATAAACAGTCCACCACTACTGTGTCATCTGCAAAAATGATGGCATGGGTGCTCGGGATTGTGGCTGAGTAGGCATAAGTTAGCAGAGTGTACACTAGGGGGCTCACAACAAATCCCAGAGGAGAGCTGGTAATGAGGATGATAGGGGAGAGAGTGGTGCCATGGGTCCCCAGTAGGGACTCAGCCCTAGTGTATTTTGTGTATCAGAAGTAAATCAACAAAGTTTTGCATTTTAAAGCCAGAAAAGAGATGGCTTTCTTTTGTTTTTGTTTTTACTCAGAAAAACTGCAGTTAGTTTATGAAAATATCTGTCAACTTATCTGTCATTCTAATTTTCCTCCACTCTTCCTGTTAAAATCCACATTAGTGGCCTTCTTTAACTGGTATTAGCTTTTGAGGATCGGGTTGAACATGAAGGTTACAGAGTCTGCCTATTCCTTCATTCATTCATTATTTATAGTACATTTATATATCTGCATGTGGTGGCTGTAATTCAGGAGCTATAGTGTCACATGTCCTTGATGCATTTCCCTTTGTGTCAGAGCTGAAACACTGTATGCATGGAATAAAGCACTGTATTCTTACGTGCATGGATGAGTGAATCTGGCTACTATAAAAGAGAGTTTTGAGTAGTCAATGAGACTAGAAAAGCTCTATACAAATACCAATCCATCTCCTTAAAAAGCTCAGAAACTGGTAAAACATTGTTGTCGGCATTGTCTTTTTAGCAATAAACTGAAAGGGAGCCAGCTAGTATTCAGTCTTTACAAATTGAAACAGGCTGCATTGTGAACTAAAAGCCATACCAGCTGTGCTCTTCGACAGGAACAGAGATGAAACGTGCACATTCTAATTACGCTTCACTCCACAAAAAGTATGAGCCACTTGCTCACAATTAGTGTTAAAGTCCAACCCCGCAGAGGGCTGAATTATTGCCATAGATTTTCTGTATCGTCAAATGAGTGCGTTTAGAGAGCAAAATGGTCTTTTTTGGTGGGGTTTGACTCACACCCTGCTCCCTACAGCAAGAGATAAGGTGGGTGTTCACTGCGACATGATGAAATGATTGTATCTTTTCTGTAAGAGGTCCGCAGGGTGACTCAGAGAGACATGTGCATGAGCATTTATTCTCTCCATGTCTGACTACCTTTCTTTGAGTTTCCTGCACACATGACACACACACACACACACACACAGACACACAACCTCTGTATGTGACTGTGTGAGCATGTGCACATAAGAGGGGAAGTGTATCTTTTAAATCACCCTGTGGACAGTGCATATTGTGTGTGTGGTGTAAAACTCCAGACCTCCAGACTGGAGAGTTTGCCTGTGGGCTTCTCTCTGTCTACTGTCATTCACTGAGCTCAAACCCCTGAGGACAGACTCTTTAGCTAGAGGATTCTGTTTACTGGAGACCTCTTCTTTAATAACCGGGGACTGCTTTTTTTTATGACATTTCTGTCTCCCCCATATATGACAATCACCTCTCAAGACACATGAATACGTTCACTTCTTCACATTATATCAGCATGTTTTCTTTCTTTTCCTTAAAGCAGTATGTCTCCTTTCTAAAGCCATTTTTTGAACATGAAATCATGGTTTCCTGTAATAAAGAAAGTTTTCACAGGACTCTCTGCACACCTGTGAAAAACTAAGTAGACCTTCACTGTTTCCATAGGAATTAAGATGGTAAGTACCAGCCAGGTGTTGCAAATTAATCATAGGCAGGTGTGAGCACCTCTATAAAAGATGGTTTTGGCGGTCTGGAGTATTCAGGTGTGTGTTAGCGCACAACGCCTCGATCTTCCAGGAGTGCATATCAAAGAAAATTCACATCATGCAATGCTCAGAGAAACTGCAAAGAACCCAAGAGCTACACCTCAGACTCTATAGGCCTCTGTTAGCATGTTAGATGTTCACAACAGTAGCTTGTTTGGAAGGGTTGTCAGGAGAAGCTCTCTTCTCTCTAAAAGCAACATGGTAGCACAGCTTAGGTTTGCAAAACTGCATCTGAACAAACCACAAGACTTCTGGAGCAATCTCCTTTGGACAGATGAGACCAAAAATCAGCACAAACAACTCATAGCAACTGTGAAGTGTGATAACTTTGGGGTGATGATTTAGGATTGTTTTGGAGTCACTGAGTCAACCATTAACTCCTCTCTATACCAAAGCATTCTAGACTGGGTCAGTCAACAGGACAATGATGTGAAGCACAGCAGCAAAACTAGAATAGAATGGCTGAAAAAGAAAAGAATTTAGGTGTTGTATTGACCCGAAGTCCAGACCTTGTGCTAGGACTTTAAGAGAGCTGTTCATATCCACAAACCTCAATGAATTGAAGCGATATTGAAAAGGGCCAAAATTCTTCCACAACCATACGTGTACTTGGTTTTTCACTGGACTGCATAGAGTCCTGTGACAACTTTCTTTTTCCTATGATTGTAGGTCTTTAGTTACCTAAATGCTCATTGTGGTTTTACTCAGACATGACAGGACATTTTTAAGAGGGAGCCAAAATGCTTTTTGACTTATGGAGCATGAGAGCATGATGACAGAGAGACAGTAATGACATAAATGATGGAAGAGTGTTTTTCTTTCTTTTTACAAGCCGGGTCAGTGATGGGCTTTATTTTGACAGGCAGGCCTTAATTTAATGACCATGCTGAGTGGAAGTGATGCTTGCGCCATGTCCCACAATGGCTCTGTTCATGCATTTTCTCAAAAGGAATCCTAACAATGAACAAGCACTGAATGAAAATGAATCTGCACTTACTTTGATAACAGACTGATCGCCAGAGTCATTTTTCTAGCACAAATGTCAAATGTGTTTCAATTGTTCTGTTATTCCTCTTTTAACATAATTGTAAATACAAAAAAAAAGTAAAATGATAAATATAATGTGATAGAGAGATGATTAACTCGTTTGGGAGCTTTGCTTAGACACAACAAGCAGTTAATGCTTTGGGAACTCATCAGTATTTTCTTGTGTTTTGCATATCAAATGTAGAAAATGATCATCAGTGGCATGTCAGCGCAATAAAAGTGCTCTTGTTGTAGTGTATTAACGTTCAGCTTAAATGTGCAATGAGCTTCTGTTATTTTATACATTCTGTTATTTTGCTTCTTTTTTTTTCTTTTCCAGTGCTCTTACAGCTACATGACACAAATCTTTCATAAGGTCTACTGTGTGCGTCAGGATGAGGTGCACTTACATAAAAGTAATCGAACTTCCTTGACACCACTTTAACAGCGAAAACCAATGTTTCTCACTTAAGGCACAGCACATCTTTTATTCCCTTTTCAATCTTTTCATCAAAGGATCTACAGTACCAAGTGCCATTTCCAAGGTGAAACAGAAAGTGGACACAAAAGAGGAATAGCTCACATTCTCGCCCCTGCCTTGATTTTCACCTACTAAAGCCGATCTAGTCAAACAATATGCAATTACCAGCATTTAAACAGCTAAACTTGCTAAAGTGATTAGCCAGTGTTTACCATAAGCAACATTCTGTACACGAGATAACAGCCCTCATTTGCATATGCTAATGCTTGGTAATTAGCTATGCTCCGGCGGGTAATTCCTATTCTGCCCCAACCTACAGGCAGTTTTCTTTCTTTCTTTCCTCCTTTTTTTTTTAAACAGCAAAATAATGAATTTATTCAATCAGTCATGTAAAGGCTAATATATGCATAACAAATGGCAAGGGGACAGTTTTAATGTCAGAAATCAAAAGGCAAAGATCCAAGGATACTCTAAGGCATGAAAGACAGCGCTGCTGTTCAGGTAGACTTAATTGTGTTTCTCTGACAAACAATAACACAAACACCTTGTTTGCCACATTTTGAGATGGTAATTGTAATGCTTAGCGTTCAGCTGGGGACAACAATATAGGCAATTTATCCAAAAACCATCTTCGTAATCACCTGCCCACACAAACCTGTTGATCGTGTTCTTCCAATACAAGAACAACAAAATGGCTTTTGTGTGCTTTTTGAATTAAGGTAAACCTCTTTCACCCTCCAGGCAGACATGACTAAGAAGTGGTGACAAGAGAGAGAGAGAGCAAGAGAGAGAGATGCTGATGTAATTTAGGTTTAATGTGTGTTTGCGCTCCTAATCTTCTCTCTTCTCCGCTATTGAAAGGCATGATAAACTCTGAGACTGTTAGCTGTGAGGCAGGCACCTATGCTCATCGTTCTTGTCCCATTACCTCAGACTGGGCTGGGGCATTATCACACCCAGCTCCATATTCATTCCCATCAAAGATGAGGCCATAGAGAGGGCAGGATATGTTTTATCTTCACAAACAAATGCCTAAACTGTTATGAGAACTGAAGAGATGATAGCTGTATGTGTTTGTGCAAGGCCTAAATTTAGAGTTTTCTCCACCAAAAAAGAGGGGGGGCATTAATGTCAGCTGTCTGTCATAAAACCAATAATGTAGTGATTTACAGCAGCTCTTATCTGGAGCTAGAGACTGGAAATTCAAAAACCCCAGGGGCATTGCAGTTCATGAACAGTCGCCGCTGGAGTACAAGGCATGGCCTGCAATGTTAATACACACAGTTTTGTTTTGGGGGGGGGTTGTAGTCACTTAAAAGTAAAGGTCAAATGTTGTGGCAGCCCAACAGCACAAATTCACCACAACAAATGACAGCGTCTGTGTTTGCCAAAACTGATCACAGCTAAACTTGTTTCATTTGATGTCACTATGAAAGCAAAGCCAAGTTTATTCTTTCATACATTAAGCACTGCATACCCACCCACTTAAATTTCTCGAGCAGGGATGCCAAACTACAGCCCACTTTGACCTTATGTGGGCCGGACAAGTGAAACCTCTTTCTGTCAGTGTACAGAAATGAAAGTAATTTAATCAAGTGACCAAATTTAATCAATGAGATATCTTAAAATAAGACAAAGAAGCACAGTTTCAACGGTATGTCTCAGTTCTTCCACATAATAAACATGTTGCTGTTGTAAATGAAAGAAATCTGTCACATGACTCTTTGGGTTCGGACTGTAAGGAGTAAATGTGTAAAACTACAGAAATCTGTTACTTAATTACGTTGGTGTAGTACAAATGGCTACACAAAGTCTTCGCTGGGTCGATTCTGGCCCCCGGGCCTTATGTTTGACACTCCTTTTCTAGAGCAACAAATGTGCCAAATATCACTTGTATAAATGGTTAAATGGCACAAAAGACAAACATTTAGTCATAAGCTGTCTAAGGAGCTTGGAAAGAAAAGCGTCTGGACTTCTCTAAGTTTCTTGAAAACGTTTCACCTCTCATCCAAGAAGCTTCTTCAGTTCTGAGAGCAAATGGTGGAGAGTCCCAGATTTAAAGCCTTATGGGAGTGTCTCCCAGAGGGTCATGGACCCCCTGTGGATCCTCTACCTAATCACACGAGCCCAGGTGTGAAAACGGGTGTGGGTCTCAATCAGCCAAGGTTTCAGGTGAACCCATTGTGAAAACCTAGCCCCACACTATCATGTGATTTCCTGAGGTCAGACGGCCCAGGATGTGAGTGGGCGTTAAGGCGTCTGGGAAGGAATCTCAAAACTGGATTATAGCTACAATAGGTGACACCGGGGTGTCACCTATTGTAATCAACCTTTACATGGAGGAAGTGGAAAGAAAGGCTCTTGGCTCTTTTAAAGGGACAGTACTTAGCCACTAGTACAGATATGTTGATGACACCTGGGTCAAGCATCTTTGAACAGAGAGGTGGTTTATGACACCAACTGTCTGCTATCTATAATCCAGTTTTGAGATCCCTTCCCAGACGCCTTAACGCCCA
>VVHJ01033830.1:0-13330 GCA_015107715.1 Tylochromis polylepis
TGTTTATGTTTTTAAACCCATTTTGCACAGAGAGGCATTTTTTGAAAAACGTATTGATAGCAATGTTGAATATTCTTACACAGTAAAAAACAAAAACCAACAACTACACGTAAAATAATTACACCATAAAGATGGTTTGTTTTTCTGTTATTTAAAAGAGGTAGTAGTTTATTTTATTGCTACCTGTAATTTATTGCAGTTTACTTTTATTTGTTTAATTGTTTACAAAAGGTTTGAGGTGTGAAATAAACTGCAATGGAGTTTGAAAACAAAGTATGGGTGTGTGTGGTTGGAGGATGTGCTTGTGGGGGGGGGGGTTCTTGTAAAACAAAGGGGGGCCTAGCAAAAGTTTGGGAACCACTGCATTAAGGAAAGATTAGTGTTTACTCAGTCAAACGACTGGGGGTCTTTGAAAAATAGACATCACAAGTGAAAGTCATTGATCTGAAAACTACAAACACTACGCAGCAAACTGATCAAAGGTAGGTAAAAAGGATACATTCAAGTGTGATATTAATAATACGTTTTGTAGATTCTGAAATCATATAGTGGTTTTGCACGTGACGTCATGCACACGTCACTTGAGACCTGTCCACCATGTTGGACGTGATAATCACTAATCCGTTGTTTACATAGAAACTATCACTACTTCTCCCTCACAACGCCTACATTCTGCTGCGCGGTTAGGTGCAGTAATCATAAAGGACAGAAGGAGAATCTCTTTTTTAATCAGTTTCATGTTTTTTCAGATAGAAAGAATACGAGAAAAAAAACCTAATTAATGAATACAGGCATCAGATAAATAGTATAACAGTATAACAATTATAGGTTAGTTGAATTTTTTAAATCATCAATATCTGTTTCAAACAATATATACCATTTAAAATTTTTACATTTATATTTTCATTATTTCTTTCTAGTTTTTTCTTTCTCATCTTCTTCATCTGCCTCCTCCAGCACTACTCTCGCCTTCTCATCTCCATTAAATCCTCTTCCTTCTCACCTTAAGCCTCACTCCTGAGCTAAACTTAGTGTTCTAACATAAGAAATCTTACATGAACATACAGTTTGATATTATCGCAATTAGTTATTGTCAGCAGATCAGACTCGTGACCCCCCCCCCAATCTTCGGACAGCTAATAAGAGATATCTAAACAACAACGTAACAAGCTAACGTCGTGCCAGCAAACATTAGCCTCTAGCATCCTAAAACTTTTAATTTTCTTCTGATCAACAATTTGATTTCACTCTCACATCACGAGAGTTTCTCTGCTAAGTGCAAGTCTGCTCACGCTAAATCCACTCAAAAACTTTTTCAGTAACAGCCGTGAGTAACGGTGAACAGGAGCTAACAGCAGGGCTTACTGACAGAAAATTATGGATATCCTAAACAATTCACCTCAGTATCACTACCATTAATCAGAAATGTGCAACTTTGACTCGTTTATAATGTAAGGGATAATGCACAGAGATGTGTCATTATCAAAATGTAATAAAAATCAGGAAACTATCCGAGTGGTGACCGTTGCCTACTTGATCCAGTGACTACAGTTCCAGGCAGAGTCCAGTGACTGAGGTTTCTTACCCATCTTGAAACAAAATACTCATAAGCATTCAAATCTTTGTAGGCCTGCATATCTCATTCAATATGATGCATGGGGTTGTTGATAACATAATGATATTAATAGTGTGGCGTTAAATCAGGGAGAATGCCAGGGTTACTCGTTGCAGTAGCAGTAAACACACTCGGAGGCCCGAAGTCAACATCCATCTTCAGCCCTCCCTTGCCCAGTTTCTCCAAATAACAAGCAAGATACTTGTCAAGAAAATTTTTTACTTCCGCCAAGAGACTACGTATACTTGTTTGTTTACTCATGGTTGCCATAGTTTATCTCGTTTAGTAGGTTTTTCAACTATATTTCAGGATTATTACATATCCAATATGGCCGACCAGTTAATGTCACGTGTAGGGTTGCCAGCTCTTAACTATCAAATAAAGGACACTCTGGCGTGCCAGAAGCACAATACACAGCAAGCTGGGCATAGTGTAAATAGGCACTGTATGTTCATATACGTACAATAAAAATGCAGTACAGTGTTGGTATTCAGTTTAATCTATACCTCATCTAAAACAATAAAGAAAAATACAGTAAATGATAACAGAAATCGCATGGGCATTTCCTTTGAAAAATAAGCAAAAAAGACAAAATATTCAAATAAAATTGTGTAAACAGGGGCTTCAGTTACCCAGGTTATTATGCCACGCAGACCAAACAGCATCTTATTTTTACGAATCACGCATTATTCCTCACATGCGGTGTGCGTGGTGGGCCATCACTGATGGTTGTGACTAGACACAAGCGCAATTGCAGTCAAATCAGATTTGGTATTTGTAAGAGGGCCATCTATTGGTCAGAAAGTGGCATTGCAGAAGGTCAATATACAGGACATTTAAGAAAGAGTAAGGGACAAACCAGTTTTGCTCATTATACGTGATGCCCCGGCTAAAACGGGAACCCTAGTCACGTGGTAAGCGGTCGTGTCTCTGCAAAACCTCTATAGCCTCCCAGTTTGGGTAATGAAATGTTCTTCACAGTGACACACTTCTCATAATTTTATCCCTTAACATTTAGTAGCACCTAAAGGGGCGAATGGTTCTCTCAGGAGTTGGTAAAGGCCAGAACATAGTGACACATAGGGTTGCTACCACTGCTGGACTCATCAGTCTTTTAAAGTGAATGCAGTCTGTCATTCGGAGAAAGGGTTACTTTTACATTATGTTACGTTATGCTACAGTTAACAAGTTAATAGTTAACAAGGGGCTACAAGCAAACTAAATGAAAAGAGACATCTGTGTTTTTTGTTTGTATTACAGGGATTGCAGTTTTGGGATTCCTGCTAGCATTTGCTAATGTACGCTGATTTGTCAGCAAAGGATTTGCAACGGGACATCCTCCATCAATAATACTTGTTTCCAAAAATGACTATAACAAAAGTTAGGATGATGGGTATATCAATAGACGCAATGTGACCATTACATCTAATTATACACACATAACTTCTTAAACAAGGTGTGTGTTTAAGAAGCAGAGGAGGTGGTTGAAGATGACTGCTATCAGGTGGCTGTTGTACGCTCATCCCACATGTGTAATCAAAAATGGCTTGTGATGCTGTGATGTCTCCAGTTCCTCACAGATACATGTGTTAAGGCAGTTGAAATCCATATAAATGTAACTACATCTGTTGTCTCTTTTTATGTTTCTATAAAAACATATAAATTGCCAGAAAATAATCTCTTTTAACTTTGAAAGAAATTTACATTTTGGGGCTACTGCTGCACTTTTCTTGTGAATAATCTTGCAAGCACCAATTAAGAAACATAAAATTCCACGAGGTCAAAATTTCTTATAACATGTTGAAAATTTCACAAGGTAGCATATTTCCCAAGGTAATTTCTGTTTCTCCGATCATTCTCTGATCATTTTTTCAGTGAGCTGAGCTATTCCTTAAAATGCCATGAAAGGCACGTACTGCTAGTCTTGCAAATGTAATCTATTGACAAGTGAGCAAGGTGCTCATTCAGAGGTGAAGTAGCCACATGCAGATGATGTTAATTTAACGTGCTAATACCCATCAGGTCACCAGCAACCCATCTAGGGTTTTGTGATTGTTTGGAATATTCAGACACAGTGGTGTACAATGACTTTTACAGCGAGGCAAGCAGCGATGACAGCCCACCTGGCTGTGGCTCAGGTGGTTGTCTACCAAGTTCGGTTCAGCCAAGTTCCCTGGCTCCCCAAGTCTACATGTCGAAGTATCTTTGGACAAGATTCTGAACCATAAGTGCCCCCCCCTCCCATGCATTCACTGAAATGTGATGATTTGTGTGAATAGTATGTCTTTTGTGCTGAACCTGGTTTTGCCAGAGGTTTCTTCCTGTTAAAAGGGAGTTTTTCCTTCCCACTGTCGCCAAGTGCTTTCTCATAGGGAGTCATCTGATTACTGGGATATTATTGCAGGGTTTTTACCTTACAATATAAAGCACCTTGAGGCAGCTGTTGTTGTGATTTGTCAATATATAAATTGAATTGAATTGAATTGAATTAGATGAAAGTGCTTATGCACAGGTAAAAGCACTTGTATGAAGGTGTGTGACTGGGTGAATGAAGCTTGTAGCAAACAGTTCTGAGTGTTCAGTTGGAGTAGAAAAGCACAGTATACAAGGCCATTTACCACAACTTCACACCCTTGCCTCTTCCACTGCCCTCTAGTGACAAAAACATTTATTTAAAAATAAAAGCTGGGTTTGCTTCAGTGTCAAATGTTAAAATAATGCAAGGCTTCTGTGGGATTCAGACTCCTGAAATCTAGATCTTCACGCTGAATAATGTGACAGGGACCAAAAATCAAACACAAAACTGATTACAACTGATTTTGTCATATCTTCAAAGCCCTTAGCCTCTTTGTTAATAGACAAGCCTTTTTCTGGAATCCAGAAATATGAGGTTATTGTAATCCTACACAAGATATTAATTTGGGCAATTCATATAGAGCAGATTTCTCCTTCAACTGTGAATGAGTCACTCAACTGCCAAGTCAATCCAGCTCAACCACTCTATAAATATTCACCCTCTGGTCTTTGACTGCTTTGCATTTATGTCTGAATAATGCTGGTATTTTTTTAGCTAAATGTGCCAGCTAGGTTTAATACTATACTCTCACTGGCGGCCATTAAATCCAGCCTGAGGTGTATACAACAGCTCAGACTTTTTTTTTTCCTGTAGTAACATAATGCTGTTTTGTTTTTTTCATTTTTATTAATTTAATTTTCTTAAAATAATAACTGTGATAAATCCATGGTAGACCCCGCCACGTTTCCATGCTTTTCAGCATACTTCTTTTATTTACGGTTACTGTTACAAACAGGGCTGCAGCTTTTCAGCTCGCGGCCAAACATACACACGAACAACAACAACTCCAGGACCTAATTCAGACTTTCTATGCCGGCGAGGCGTGATTGTGGATGCTGTCCAGGTGCGTCCGCTTCCCTCGCAGCCACACCGCAGACCACCCCCTGCCACATACCCCTTCACCCGACTGAGGCCAGGGAGCAATCCAGCTGAACCTACTACCCCCCCCGGGGCGGAAGAGGAAATCAGCCCTGACCGTTGGGGCCCCTGGCCCAGCAACAGGGAGGTGTTAGTTCAGGTGGCCGCCCGCGTATCCTCACCTCAACCTCTGGCTCCAGCTGAGCAGGTGAATGCGCAGGTGGTGGGAGTGGAGGTTGCTCAGCTGCCCTCCTCCGGGGAACAGGCACGGGTGCAGGCACTTTCTGGGCACTAGCTGCCCCCATCTGTGGCGTGGGTATGGTTGTGGAGGGAGGCTGTGCCTTGGCTGCCCTCACCCTGGGAACCGGCATGGGTGCAGAGTAGAACGGACCTCAGCCACTCCCACGCAGTCGGGGGACACCAGTGGGGGTGGCGGCAGTGTCGGCCAGGACCTGATCTGAGCCGCCAGACCCTCGATCACCTGCATCTGGCACTCGGTCCGGTCCTGCAGCTCCTCCCGCTGATGGGGTGACACCGCGGCCTGCTCCTTCCGCATGGCCACTAGCTCGGCCATCATTTGGGCAAGCTCTTTCCCTGTCTGACCCAGTCCTGGATCTGCCGTGCCCCAATCCTGGGTTTCGGCACCACTGTAATAAATCCATGGTAGACCCCGCCATGTTTCCATGCTTTTCAGCATACTTCTTTTATTTACGGTCACTGTTACAAACACGGCTGCATCTTTTCAGCTCGCAGCCGAACATACACACGAACAACAACAATCCAGGACCTAATTCAGACTTTTTATGCCGGCGAAGTGTGATCGCAGATGCCGTCCAGGTGCGTCCGCCTCCCTTGCAGCCGCGCCACAGACCATGCCCCGCCACAATAACCTAATGTGTTTTTTTTGTTTTTTTAAAAAAAATATTTATGCAGTTAGGCTAAGTTTAGCTGTACGTTTGCTTTCTGGCAACATCAGATAATAAGAGATGAATGTCCACAATAACATGACTAGAATTTGCTGAGGGCTCACTGATGATACTGTGACTGTTAGCATACGCTGCCACTTGGTGGTTAATCTGAAACATGCAGCTTCTGGGACGTGGAGGTGATATTGTTTTTTGTTGCTAATGATGCTCTGTGTTGATAGAAAATCCAAAATGATATTTACCATGTTTTTTTCCAAATTGCTTTTTGTATTATTTATATACACACAAACTATAATATTTAATATTGATAGAACTGGGCTGGATCTACTTATACCTATAATTGGCTTAGTTCTCCGTGGCATAGATTCAACAAGGGGTTGGAAATTTTCCTCAGAGATTTTAGTCCATATTAATCACAGCATCGCACAAGCGCTGCAGACTTTTCCGCTGCGCATCCATGATGCAAATCTCCCATACGATCACATCCCAAAGGTGCTATGTTGGATCAAGTTCTGGTGACTGTGGAGGCTATTTGAGTACAGTAAACTCAGTGTTATGTTCAAGAAACTAGGTTAAGATAATCTAAGCTTTAAGACATGATGTCTGCATCCAGCACCCTGCTGAAACAGCCACCAAAAGATTGATACACTGTGGTCATAAATGGATGGCCAGCAACAATACTCAGGTAGGCTGTGGTATTTAAATGATGCTCAGTTGGTACTAAGAGGCCCAAAGCATGTCATGAAAATATCCCACACACCCTTACACCACCAGCTGCCTGAATTGTTGATACAAGGCTGGATGGATCGAGTACTTTATGTTGTGTCTGCCAAAAACGAGATTCTTCAGACCTGGCTGGATTATTATGTTGATTGTTGGTGATTTGGGTGAGTCCGTATGAATTACAGTCTCAGTTTCTAGATCTTAGCTGACAGGAGTGACAGTGGTCTGGTGTTCTCCACTGTGGCCTATCTTCTTCAAGATTGTAGATGTTGTGGGTTCAGAGATGTTCTGCATATCTTGGTTGTAATGAGGATTTATTTCACTTCCTGTCAGCTGAAAATAAGCCGTTCTCCTCTGACCTCAATGGATAATTTCTCTTTTTCAGACCACTCTTAAAGAGATGGCTGGAGTAGATCGACAGTACTAATGTTCAGTCTGCCATCGATATTTAAATGAGTGTTAAAAAAGAGTGTTAAAAACAGGAAAAACTGCCCATAGCAGCCAGGTTCTGTGCTTCTTTTTTTAATCTTTGATTATTTTTCCACTTCCTTTTTTTGGTATTTTCCGCTGTCACTTCCTTTGCTGCTCATGTCCACTTTTCAACTGGTCAGCATTCTTTCTAATGCCTAACATCATATGCATCTGGCTCAGTTGAAGGCCTGCACACGTGGACTGTGAATAGCTAGTCCATGTGTCAAATACATGCAAAAAAAGTATTTGCCCCCTCGTACTAGGGTGGCTGGCATCTAGCGGGGGTCAACTGCCCTTTGCCTCCGGCCCTTTGGGACTCTTTGGCCCTGGGCATCCCATCTAGGGCCTCCCTCCTTCTCCCGCTGGGTTGGGCGTGCGGTTGTCCCTGAGATGTGTTTCCTGATTTATGTGTTGCTTTATGTTTGTTTTATCTTACAGGAGCAGCAGTTGGCGATATATTGTGCATTTCTATTTGTACTATCATTTTATTATATTTCCCTCCATCCAACCCCCCTTTCTTTTTTTCCTGCCTGTCCTGCCTTAGACATCGTCATAATATACCACATATAATGTAATAACTGAAATAACACAAATAGAAATGAGTAAATATACAGATAAAAGAGTCACATGAAGAAGAGGAGCCTATAGCCAATGGCTTAGTTCTACTGGAGGTGGGAATTGAAGATTTCATAGCCCAGGGAATATAGACCACAGGCCATTACAATTCCCCATCGCCAGTGTCTCCATGTCACTGGAGAGTTCTTCCTCCCCACTGTTGCCAAGTACTTGCTCTCTCTTATATTGTAGTCTTTAATTGAAATTCGATTCGAATAAAGAGAACATTTAAATGAACATTTAAATGGTTCACTTTATTACCTGCAATATGTGTTAAACAGGTGCGCAAGTACCCACTCCACAAATAAGATTTTTTTTTCTTTGAAAAGAGCCCCACAAACATAAATCAGAGGCACATTGTAACTATTCTGGGAGTTTTCAGTTTGAATTTGAATGCAATTACAGTTGTGACAGACTCAAGCAGATTGTTCCAGAGGCACAGTTTTTAAATCTTTGAAATTATTCTCAGCTTGTGAAATAAATAATATTTTTTATATAAATTTTAGTGACAAGTCCTTACTTATTATATCTTTGTAAAATGGCTTGAAGTTAAGATCAGAGCCTCAAATAGCTTAAGTGTCCCCAAATAGGGTTATTTATTTTGTAATAGCAAAAACAAAACAAAAATCAACCAGGTATTAAACAGAAAGTATGTAAGAGAGAGCGTGAAAAAAAATACTTTGGTACCTGCAGGCAATAAGGGGAACACTGTGTAGGGGTTAAGGCTGCAACTGTGAACAGCATGACTCTGCTTCCACATTCACACTGTTTTTTGGTATTAGATTTAATTACTTGGCAGTGCACTGGTGGATTTTTATTACCTAAAGGAACTACAACGTCACTTAGCAGCACAATTCCATAAGAAACTAGGGACTATACAGTGGTGTGAAAAAGTGTTTGCCCCCGTCCTGATTTCTTTTTTTTTTTGTACGTTTGTCACACTTAAATGTTTCAGATCATCAAGCAAATTTAAATATTAGACAAAGATAAGGCAAGGTAACACTTCTAAATGAAGGTGTTTATTATTAAGGGGAAAAAATCCAAACCTACATGGCACTGTGTGAAAAAAGTCTGTATTACAAACTCAGCGTTATGAGACATTTGTTTTGATTTCTTATCAAATTTGATTTGGACTTATATTATTATCTGTAAGAGCAATACGTTGACTACTACACAGAACTGACCCACTGCTATTTGGAACTTTGAGGTAAAACAATAAGTATAATAAGATAGCAGGAGTGTCATAAATGTGATACCAAGGGCCAAAACGAGCCCGAGACAATCCTATTTTTTCATGTAATTGCACTAGCATTTCTGCTGTGGGGCTACCAGCAGTACTGCGAACTGAGAGTGGAAATGTGTTATTTCCACACCTGAAGTTGTTTAGATCACAAGTAAGTAAAGTACTATTGTTGTTGTAGCTACAGAATATATAAATTAACTACAATGACTTTGACACACCTGCAATATATAAAACGACAAAGGAAGTGAGCTCAGCGTGAGTTTAATGACGCATTAAGGTGCTTTTGGTAGCGCAGGAATTTTTGCAACCAAAAGCAGGTGCGAACGCGGAAGATTGCACGGTATAACTTTTAAGCCATTTTATTAACAATACTGCTAGCATTAAACGCATACCCAGCAAGAAAAGCGTCTATTCTTGCACTAGTTTCGTAACTCGAAGGCATTTGTGCTCAGTTTCTACCAAGAAAAAAAAAAATCTAGTGCCGCCAGCACACTGAAGCAGTTGAAGGCGGATAATTCGCTGAACTGGAAGTGAACGTGGGACGTTGAACGCGACATTATTTCCTGTTCAGAGGATATATCGTCAGTGGAAGCCAAATACAGTTTAATGTGTTTGATGTTCAGGTATTTGCTTGACGTTCTGTTTGAAACTTGTTTCCTGAGCTATGGCCGCATAGAAAGCCCTCCGGAAATGTTTGGGGAATATTTCGATGCGGCTCGACGACTCGGAAATTCAGCGGGCTCCGCGAGCGAGGTAATGTTAGCAGGCAAAGCTAACGCCAGGTTAGCTAAGTGCTAACTTAGAGTTAGCAAAATAACAGACTGCTTTGATTTGTTGGTGTACGCGGATGTTTACGCTCGTGCTAAACGTAGCTTCGGACCTATAGCTCGAGACTTTTAAGTCTCGAGGGAAAAAAAACCCCCTCCAACCTGTGTTGACGGTGACGAAACTAACAAACGTTACCTATCAACAAGTGGTCTTTTATTTTGAACTGTGTGGGTGCTTGACTGCGAGAGGGGAGAAAACCAGCAACTCGGGTCCTAGCGTTCGCAGCACACGGATAACACACTTCATTTGACTGATCTGACCTAGCTGACATTATCTGCATAGATAACATTTGCTGCTAATGTCAGGAGTTACATAACGTTCAGTGGTAATCTTCTTCCCTGGCACCAGTTTTGACACCGTCCTGTTTTTGCCCTGATATCACCGGTTTAACACGACAGTTTGGGACAGATTGTGTGTGTGTGTGTGTGTGTGTGTGTGTGTGTGTGTCGGGGGGGTCTCCATCCCAGCAGGTTTCGATGAGTCAGGACAGATTTATTATTCCCGGGCCCATAAGAAGCTTATACTCACACATGTTGACAGATACTGACGAGAACATAAGTCATATTGAACCTGTTACTTGGACAAAATAACAAGAATCGCTGATGAAAAAGCCAGCGACAAACGGCAGCAGGGATCACCTCAGTGATAAGTTTTTGTGTGCAAGAGGAGTGGAGCTGTGAATTACAGGTGCATAAAACCTGCAATAGGAGCCGTTATTAAAACTGAAGAGCAAGCATGAGAAAAAAAACGTGCTTCTTACAGAAGAAGGCAGCCACATCCTTTTCCAAAACTACATTGCTTGTGGATTACTGAGAGTGGGTTCCACGCATGATCCACTAGACTTTTTAAATAAAGCTATGATGCATATATAACTCATCAGAACACCCCCCCATGTGGGAGGCAGCACTCCAAAAGATAGACGGGGGTGATGTTGGGTGGCTTTTATTAATGCTTTTATTACAATCATTTGATAAATGAGTAAAAAAAAGATCTCTGTCACACACACACACACACACACACACATTCAATTCTATGTACTAATGTCCTAATAGGGGAAAATGGTGAATAGATAACAGTTTTTTGTTGTTGTTGTTGTTGTTGTTTTAAAAAGAACAGCCCTTCTTCTAGTTGTATCAGTTTGCATTGATATAGAGTTAACCAAAAAAAAAACTTTCTAAGCAAAGTATTAAAAATTATTCCTGTTCAACACTGACTAAGTCTCTTTAGTGTTTACCGCAGAACTTGTGGTAGTAGCAGGGTTTTCCTGGCTCGAAACTGGCCTTTAAAGAGTTCTGAAAGACTGTGAGTTGTGTACCGTCAGTGTATCAGCTAAGGAGAAACTTTACTCACATGTAGAATGTGTGAATCGGAATCCTTTTATTGGCATTTAACATCAGATGTTCAGCGAAATTGAACTGCTACTGCCTGGTAGCAGCATTTAGACTAAATAACAATAAAAAACAAATAAGTGGCTAACAAAAAGAAAACGGATGTACAAGGTTTATGCAGATGTGCAAGGTTGCGCCGAAGTATTGCACTTGTCTTGTGTAGTGGTGATGTTTATGTGTGAGTGTGTGTATGTGTTGTATGCGTGTTTGAAGTGCTGATGTGTGAGATTTAATTTGTGTTAATATGTCTTGCCTGTACAGTCATCTGACAACAAAAACACGATGCAGCTACAGAAGCAGACAGATGGAACTTTTTTCAGATTATTCCTTCACTGAAAACGTACTGATTTCCCCGTTGTTGTGGCAGCATTGCTGTTGGAAATAAGTTAAGCACAGGGTTCTCAGTTCCTCACATACATGGATCTCTCTTGGTGCCGAATTATGGGGCTTGACTCACCATGCCGGGAATTCTATGATATACTACCATTAAAGCCAGTAGGAGAGTGTTTGTGGCACAGCATTTGGACAATGAACTGTACAAAAGTGGAACCCAGTCAGAACCAAAACACTGCAGCTTAGTTAGCCGATCCAGTGCATTTTGTAAAATACAGCCACTATGGATGGCGACAAAGACATTGCATTTATGTGCTGTTTGTGCATTTGATTAATTGCATTCACAGAGCGCAGGTTACATGGTTTCAGTAAAGCCATTTTAACCATCGTACGTGGAAAAACTCTCAATACATCGAGTATATCTGACATGTCGCCCACCCCTAATTAGTACCACATAATTAATACCACCTTAACCAAAGAATGCAATTGCTCTGCTTAAATGCAGAAGCTTCACTGCCTTAAATTTGATGTCATTGTTTTGGAATGAGAAACTGTCGCAAGCATTCCAGTGTTGATTAAAATAATTGATAAGCTTGCAGGCATTTAATTAAGAATGAATTGTTTTCTATTTTTTTCTCTCTCTCTGTCTATTTTTTTATTCTATTAGAACCAGTTCTCCATTCCCCTTGCTTGTCACCAGAAAATTGAAAATTAGTGTTGAACCTTTCTTTTAACAGTAAACCAATAACAGATACAAAAGAGCATGTCACATCATATTACTGAACATGTTACAAGGACGCTTCTCATTCTGTTGCCCTATCTTTGATAAATGCTGTGATTAGCCTGACCCATGCAAGACTGAGATGAAATGTGTTTGGACCATAAGATGCATGCAGTTACCCACTGGTGGTCCCACTGGATGTCAACCATTGCTTTGAACTCTTCATTTTGTAGACTTTCTATTTGTTGTTTGGCTGCTGCCATGTTGGGTTTTAAAAGGAGCCAAAAGTGATGTGAATTTTTTTTGTATCAGGCTGTAAATGTGCTGTAAAGCTGTGCGTTTTAACATGGGGGTCTATGGGGATTGGCTACTTTTTGGAGCCAGGAGGGCCAGATTAATTCTGCCTGATGGTCTCAGTTGTGCAGCTCTGTTGTAAATGACTCTTGCTACAATTAGATAAAAGTTGTAGAGCAGCTTGCTTATAACATACATTTTCCACCCTCCATTTCAGCTGCATTTAGCTACATTTATGCTGCAGTCGCAATGTCTTTTGCTCTTAATATGCAGTGAAAAAAAACTGAAAGCATTTAGCTTTAGACTGTTGCCTTCCACAGCACAGCAACTGCATGAAAATTGTTGTTATAGCATTAAAGTGTGAGATAAGACCAGAGATTCCAGGGTATTGTTTTCATAATTCTAAACAGGTGGAAACGAGGTTACATGAAAAGCAGGATGTTGTTATAATGAAACTGTCACCTGCCCCCATCTGAAAAGAAAGAGATTGTCCTCTCTTTTATGTCCAAAAAATCCCACAAAAACCTGCACGAGTCCAGAGAGTTGGCAGGATGAGGAGCACCGAAGACGAAGGGCAGCTGTACTCTTATGTACTTTTAGGGTTATGTATAGTATCCACCCACTCTGTATACATTTGTTCCTCTCCTGTCTTCACTGTAGGACCTGCTCCAGTGTCGCTCACAACATGAACTCGCCCATCTGATATTCTTTTTTTTTTTTTTTTTTTTTTACTTCCTTAG
>VVHJ01033832.1:0-13368 GCA_015107715.1 Tylochromis polylepis
TGACAGGGACTAGAAAGAGAGAGCAGATTTCTCCTATATTGGCTTCCCTTCATTGGCTCCCTGTTAAATCCAGAATTCAAAATCCTGCTCCTCACATACAAGGTCTTAAATAATCAGGCCCCATCTTATCTTAATGACCTTGTAGTACCATATCACCCTATTAGAGCACTTGGCTCTCACACTGCAGGCTTACTTGCTGTTCCTAGAGTATTTAAAAGTAGAATGGGAGGCAGAGCCTTCAGTTTTCAGGCCCCTCTTCTATGGAACCAGCTTCCAGTTTGGATTCAGGAGACAGACACTATCTCTACTTTTAAGATCAGGCCTCAAACTTTAAACTCAGCGTATGAATGTAAAGCGCTTCTGTGTGAATGAAAGTCACACACTGAATGCTCTTTTGGTAACTATTTGTCAATCACCGTGTAGCCCCGCCTCCCTCTGTAACCCCAATGGTACCACTTACAAACCATGTTTTTATTCAGTAGGACATGAAGAGACCGAGACTGAGCAGGAAGTTCAGCTTCAAGATGCTTTCAGACTAGGAACGTACGTGCATCTTTTAAGTACAGTCTGTATTGTTCCTGCTCGTTATCGCGGTTCTGCTAACTTTAACCTGCCCTCATGTGGTCAGAGACAGGACGTGTGGACAGACATGCAGCACATGTGCAAACAATCACCACGGCAACCCCACATCAGTTTATCTCAAACACACATACACACACGCATATCTTAGTGAGGACATCTCATTGACATAATGCTTTTCCTGACCCTCAGTCTAAACCTAACCCTGACACTAAAACCACATTTAAAGTCTCAAACATGTCTTCAGACTCATGGGGACCAAGTGCTCGTCCCCATAAGTATAGTAACATGCCAATTTTTTGTGTGTGCGTGTGTGTGTGCGCGCGTGCCACAGTGATGTCACACAGTATGGTTTTTCTGTCTGCAGGTGGAGGCTGAGGGGGAGGTACTGGCGCTGTTCTGTGGGAAGGAGCAGACAGACACGGAGGCGGTGCCGGCTCAGCAGGTCCTTACCTCCCCCAGAAACTCCCTCAGCCTCCTCTTCTCCTCCGACTTCTCCGACGAGGAGCGGTTCTCCGGGTTTGTGGCTCACTACAGCGCCGTGGGTAAGAACCAGACCTAGTTCGCCCAAGTGTACGGGTTCGGTCTCTTGCCGTGACGTCTCCTCCGAGGAGTTTGGACGTTCAGGTGTTCATCGGAGTTCTGCTCGGCGCCGGTCTGAAAGTCGGACCGAGCAGAACTCTGACGAGCAGCGAGCGAGTCTGCCGATTTCTTGTTTCGGTCTGAATCGGTTTAAACGGTCACCTGACGAAAAGAAGCAGTTTGCTTTCATTTCTCACGTGATGCTTGTTTCCTGTCTCCTCTGGCCCCGCCTCTGACTCCGCCCCCGCAGACGTAGATGAGTGTAGTGAGCGGAGCGACGAGGACATGCTCTGCGATCATTTCTGCCACAACTACATCGGAGGATACTACTGCTCCTGTCGCTATGGTTACCTGCTGCACTCCGACAACCGCACCTGCAGAGGTGAGCGCTGACATCAGCACAGGTGTCACAACCCACAGCATCCCACAGCCGACAGGTCGTGCTCATCCACGCGGTGGGTGCTGGACTGTAGAATGCCGCAGTCATCAGGTAATTTGGGATTAATTGCTGGACGCGTTTCTGAAACGTGCTCGTGCGTCAGGCGGGAGGAGCATCATTGCTCGGTGCGTCCGTTGGATTTACTGAGCTCTCACCGACCGCCCTCTCTCCCACAGGGGGTAGGTGTGGATGGCTGTGTGGGCGGGGCTAACCGATTCCCACACGGGCTCCTCTGACGGTTAATGATGTTCAGATCTAAACTAACTGGTTTGTGTTATGAAGTGTTCACGTTCACGATGACCTCACAGTGACACGCTCAGTCTGAAGCTTTAGGCTAACAGCTGCTTGCTTCTTTCCTCGTGTACATCGTTAACGTACAGGCTGAAGCACCGATTACAGTAACCATGGTAACCAACGTGTCGCTGACATTTTCAGCTTTTAAATTATTTTTCAGCACTTTTGTGTGTGTGTGTGTGTGTGTGGTGGGGAGGGGAGGGGAGGGGCCTCTGCTTTCCGAAAACATATTCATGAATGTGAACCCCGCGTGAACCATGAGTCCCACGGGTGGGGGTGGGGGGTGGAATGCGTGGGTCCTCACGTGTCCTGACAGATGGGCGCTGTGGTCCGTGACCTCGCTGTGACTGATAGCGACGCCTGATTGGTGGTAAATATTTGTGTGTTCCTGTGTGGGGGAGGCGCGCTCTGTCCGAGTTCTGCCAAAGCGGCTTCACGTCTGTTTGCTAGAGAGCGACGAGCTCTCTGTGACCTCTCTGTGACCTCTGACTGATTACCAACTCAGAACCATTAAAACACGACCCACTGAGTGTGCAAAAGTCTTGAGTCTCACCTCTTTTTTTTATATTTTACTTCCAGTTAGCCACGCCCCTTTAATGTCTCATATTTGAGTGTTTTGATTTTTTCCCTCTCAAAAACATAAAGCCCACAAAAATGGATCCAATAAATATGATATGAAACACATATATGCAAATGAATATTTAATCCACCGTGATCTACCGTGCAGGAACATCTGGAAACATCTGACTATCAGCAGCTTCATGTTTCAGCATCACAATGATCCAAACACACTGCTGGGCATTAAAGCACACCTGGATAGAAACACACGGGGGAACTGTATTAGAGCCGGCCGTCAGCATCACTGAAGCAGTGTGAGATCATCCTGACAGAACAGAAACATCCAAAGAAGAGCTCTGAGTGTCCTGCAGGAAGCCTGGAGAGCTTCCTGAGGATCCTCACAGAGCTCAGACGGAAGGATGAAGGAGCTCACACCAAACATACACACTCAGTTTTTGCGGCTTTTGCTGCTGTGTGTGTCTGTGTGGTCACACGTTTCAGTCAATCGATGAACCTGTTTCCCTTTGTCCTGCAGAATATAAAGAAATGAGGGGTGACTCAAGACTTTTGCACAGTGCTGTACTGCAGAGGGCTGTGAGACGTGAGGTGAACAGGTGGCTCCGGTTTCACCTGCTCATAGGTGTAGTTAGTGAGGTCACCGAGCGGAGTCATCAGGTGTTTAAGCACTTACTCAGAGGTGGACACAGACTCTGTGTGTGCGTGTGTGTGTCTGATCGTGTGTGTGTGTGTGTGTATATGTGTGTGTGTCTGTGTGTTCAGTGGAGTGCAGCAGTGATGTGTTCAGGGAACGCTCCGGTGTTCTGAGCAGCGTTGACTTCCCTGCTCCGTACCCAAAGAGCTGCGAGTGCTCGTACCGCATCGAGGTGGAGGAGGGCTTCAGGCTCCGCCTCCAATTTGACTCACACTTCGATGTGGAGGATCACCCTGACATCAGCTGTCCCTACGACTACATCAAGGTGAAGAAAACACACACACACACATTCGGGTGATGTGTTGGAGCTGTTAATCAGCTGTTTTCCTGTCAGATTAAAGCAGGAAGTGCCGAGTTCGGTCCGTTCTGCGGCGATCGATCTCCGGGAGCCATTCAGACTGATGGCAACGTGGCCTCCATCATCTTCCGCAGCGATAACTCTGGAGAAAACCTCGGCTGGAGGCTCACCTACACGACTACAGGTGAGTCCGTGTCCAGGTGCTGCAAACAGACACACAGCTGGGAGTTAAAGCCTTTATTGTGTCCTGACAGGAAGTCAGTGTCCCGTGCCCGAGACTCCGCCCAACACCCTGATGAACCCGGTCCAATCAGAATACTCCTTTAAAGACCACATCCTGTTTACCTGTGAGCCTGGATACCGCCTGCTGAAGGTAGGGGGCGTGTCATGTCAGCCGATTTTTAGTTTGTTTCAAAAACAGCGGCGCTGCACACGCGAAGGGACGGGCCACCGCGCTGGCGTCTGCCTCGTCATCGACAGAGCGAACCGTAAACAAAGATCAGCTGAAGGAAGCGCACGCGGCAGCTATGACATCATGTTAAATCTGTAACGCGTGAGAACGTCAGAGACGTGAGAGGGCAAAACGTGTCCGTCACACCTCTTCCTGAGCGAGGACGCCGATCATGACTAGAAGCAGCTGTCCTGATGATCTGAACAGGGGGCGGAGCCTGTCTTAGCTGCCACAGGGAGAGAGCTGTGTCCACCTGGACGGGTCACACAGAGAGACGTCCTTCACACACGACGGCATCCAGACTCCTCCGAGGCGACTGTGGCGTGCGCCGCCGACGTTAACGTGTCACTCAGACTGAGACGGTTACCATGGCAGAGGTAGAGGTGATGTCATCGGCGAAGTGAGGGAAAGAGAGAAACACATTCTGGTCGGTCACACAGAGCGCGAACGTGGTGTGCGTCCGAGCTAAGCGCCGCAGGTGTAGATCAGACTGCATGGGTCACATGGTCTGCAGTGACGCTGCGTGTTGCTAACTGTGCTGTCTCTGCTCAGGACGGAGGACACCTGGATCACTATCAGATCGACTGCCGGGCCGACGGATCGTGGAGCGGCCGTCCTCCTCCGTGCCAAAGTAAGACTGCTCGACCTTTGACCTCTCCAGAGTGTTTGTGTTTCAGTATCGGCGTCTCCTGTGTTTGAGGCCGGGTCACTGCTGCGGCGACCTCGGACTGTTTCCTGGAACACACACGCCACCTGCTGGTTACTGCAGGCTCTACAGGAGTATCACTCAGACACACATTAGTGCTAATTAGACTTTCACTCAGTAAACCTGGAGCCCCGCCTTCTCCGGCGCTCTGTTAGTGCAGTAACATCACAGCAGCCATGTTATTGGTCACATGATGCCATTAAAAGGCTCCGACAGCACAAACACCGTCCAAGGGTCCAGCTCAGGTGAAGCTAGCAGCTACAGCCACCTGTGTCACCATCCACATGTCAGTCACAGAGGCCACGCCCCTAATAATGCAAACAGGTGAGTTATGGCTGACATGTTTATTTTACCACGGGGATCTGTGGGGACGAACTGATCAGACCGGTCATGCTGCAGTAGGCAGGCACCGCCGCGGCGTCCTGCAGGTCAGTTTTGAGGCCAACAGGTAACTGGGTGTGCAGGTAAAAGGTGCGTTCTGAGTGAAGGTTCAGGTCTGCTCACACACTTTCCTCTCACTCTCGTTTCTCTGCAGACTCCAGGAGGAAGCCAAGCGCTCTGTCCAGCATCCTGACCAATCACAGCCTAGATTAGTGAGCGAGCCGGTCTCATTGGCCGATGGAGATACTGCAGGAGCGAACAGTGTTGATGTTTGTGGTATTTTCCAATAAAACGTAAAACCAGAAGCTGCTGTCGTGTGTCTGTGACTCACATTCAGGGATTGCAGCCCTGACGTCACGTGTTTCAGAGCGCCGTCTGTCACGCGTGTTCGCACTCTTTGTCTCAATGCGTGTTCCTGTGGCGCCGCCTTCAGGACACCCTGATTCTTCACCGCCTGACGTCAGCCCGTCGGGTCTCACGTGTATGTTGAGACGAGTCTCAGATTAAAATCACGTCACAGAAACGTTTCTGGACTCGCATCATTCGTACACGTCAGTTCTGATTTGTCGGCATCGTTGGGTCGGGTGTAGTTTGGTTCTGGCTCTTTCTTCCTCCTTTCTGCTCAGACTCAAAGCTGATTGGTGTTTTTGTCCCGTCTGTCACAGTGGTGGATTGTGGGAGTCCAAAGATGGTCGACATGGCTGATGTGGTGTTTGGTAACCGTGACAACAGCACGCTGTTTGGGGCAACTGTTCGGTACGTGTGCAGGGAGAGCGGCGTCCAGCTAAACAGTAAGAGGTCTTCCTGTTTGGTTTCCTTCAGTGGTTACTGTGCAGCTGACAGCTCATCCACTGATTATTGACAGAACCTTGTTGTTCCTCGAGCTCAGAGTGTGGTCGCAGTCAGGCGATGTTTTTATTGAATTTTATTGTTTTGTTCTAATCTTTCGGCACTTTGCTCATCTTCTGTTTTTAAACGTGCTGATAAAAAATGGAAAGAAATGAAAGAACTGCTCACATATTGATCACTGACGTGGATTTATTGATAACCAGAGGCCTCCTCACACTCCTGTTACTGTTTGTAGCTTCATACAGGTGTGGCCTGAGTGGAGACTGGATCGATTCAGAAGGACGAAGCACAGTACCCACCTGTCTGCCAGGTAACCACCCGTCTGCCTGTTCACCCGTCTGCCTGTTCACCCGTCTGCCTGATGTCTGTCCATGTCTCCTCTAGCCTGCGGCCAGCCGTCCCGCCCTCTCCCCCCTCAGGTGAAGCGGATTGTGGGCGGTCGGAGCGCCGAGCCCGGCTTCTTCCCCTGGCAGGTCCTGCTCAGTGTGGAGGACCTATCCAGGGTCCCTGAGGACCGCTGGTTCGGCTCTGGGGCCCTGCTGTCGGAGTCCTGGGTCCTCACAGCTGCCCACGTCCTGCGGTCCCTGAGGAGGGACACCAGCGTCGTCCCCGTGGCCTCTGACCACGTCAAGGTTTCTCACGTTCTCACCTCCACCCGTGATCAGCTTCGTGTCTCCGGGTCTGCCGAACCGTGGGACAGATGCTTATTGACAGTAAGTGACCGGCTCGTTCTGTCCTTCAGGTCTTCCTCGGTCTCCATGATGCTAGAGACAAACGTCGGGCCACCAACCGCTCCGTGGACCGGATCTTCCTCCACCCGGACTTCCAACCCAACAACTACAATAACGACATCGCCCTGCTGAGGCTGAGCGAGCGGGTGGAGTTTAACCAGCTCATCCGTCCGGTCTGTCTCCCACCACCTCACACACAGGTGGGTCACAGCTCCGGCTGACTCTGCACAAAGCCGTGTTCGCTCAGGTGTGCTCTCCCAACGCAGAGACTCAGGTGACAGGTCACAGGGAGAGGATCCCTGAGCTGACTGACACTTTTAGGAATTAAAATCAGGAAAATTAGGAATTAAAATTTAAAAATACGTATCAATAAAAGTCTGATTTATAAAAAACTGGAATGACTTTAATGACTTTGGTCTGAAAAGAGATCTCAGTGATTACATGGAGGTAGCTTTCCTGAGCTCTTCAGGCAGGAAGACCCGGTCAAGGCCTCCTTACCTGTACAGGTGTCCATGAGTCTGCCACAGTTTGGCAAAGTCACGGTAAAAATAAGGCACACTAAGGTTTTACGTATGGCGCTTAGCAGCAGTGCATGAAGGTCAAGCTGCTGATTTACAGTGTACCTAACCTCACCTATGGCAGAAATGAGCTTCCTCCAAAGGTTGGATGGTCCCCTCTTTAAAGATGGGGGGAGGAGTTCAGTAATACAGGAGTAGAGCTACTCCTCGACACTGAAAGGAGCCAGTTTGTAGGTCAGACACCTGATCGGGACGCCTCCTAGACACCTCCCGGGTGAGGTGTTTTGGGCATTTCCTAATGGGAAGAATCCCCGGAGCAGATCCAGGAAATGCTGAGAGATCGCATTCTCTGTCTGGGATCGCCTGAGGATTTGGGCACCTTGCAGTCACTGAGTGGGCCGTGAACTCCTCTGTACACCAACGTATGCTAGAGTCAGTGTGAAGCCATCTGTCCCACAGCTAAAGCTTGGACCAAACCGGGTCATCAGCAAATCTCCAGCAGAACGGCTGAAAGAGGAAAGAGTCGAGCTGCTGCGATGGTCCAAAGTCCAGACCTCAGACAACTGCGCGTAAATTAATGCTGCAAACCTAAATGAGCTGAAGCAGTGGTGAAGAAGAGTGGGACCAAACTCCTCCACAGTGATGAGACACTGATGAAGTCGCACAGAAACATCCCGGCACTTTGCCTCTACGTTTTGACACAATCTGAGGTTTTATTTGAATCATTTTAGAGCCTGATCAGATTATTTTTTATGTCCTGATATGTAAAACCTTAGAACTGATAGCACTAACTCTTTTTAACATGACTGCAAAGGTCTTTGGTGAGTGTAAGGCTCGTCGTGGACATAATCATGTCAGTTCTAAAACTTGCAGCGAGGGTTGGTGTGATGTGATGATAGTACATGTTAAAAGTGTGGGTGCAGCATTTTGAAAGCACAGTGCACTAACATGGTCATCCAGTTACCCGTCATCAGAATCCACCGAACACTATGGCCTCGTTTTTTAATAATGTGAGATAAGGAATTTGATAATCCTGCTTCTACTCCACAGAGAGGAGTTATGACCCCTCTGATGGATGATTCACCTGCAGGACATTTCTTAAAAACACTCTTGAATTTTAGTGAAGCAGGGTGCATCAGCAGAACCAGACTTTGGGTGGGTGTACAGTTGGGTGTCATCTGCATAGAAAAGAACCTCGCTGCTGCAGAACCAACAGTTGCCACATATTTATCCTCCAAAGCTGCAGCAGGTGGCCTCCTAAGGTTCCAGATGTTATTAGAACCAGAGGTGGTGCAGCTCAGAGGTGGTGCAGCTCAGTGGAAACATGCTCCTGTTCAACAACGTTTTTCTCAGAGACAGATTTCTGTTTGGGAGCTTTTGTTTCATGTGTTAGGCGAAATACTGTAAACCACTAAGGTACGAAGATACTTTAGACTGTTTTTGGCTTTAAATGGACATGTTTGTATTTGTTTTATTTCCAACATTTTTCAAGCAGATGTGTTTATTTATGCTTTTATTTTTTTACTGGTGATGTCATCACCTGTTTGAGGGCAGTGAGATCAGATCTGTTAGGACAGCTTTAAGAATGATAAGACTGCCGCTCTCTGAGGTCTAAAATAAAGATGTAAATATCTGTCTGCTGGTTAACCTCTGACCTCTCTTTACCCCAGGATGACCCCTCCGCACCTATCCCCAACTCTCTGGGTGTAGTTGCTGGTTGGGGAATCTCCAACCCCAACGCCTCTACTTCTTCCTCCCCCTCATCCACTCTGACCTTTGACCCTGTGTCGACCACCGACCTCGAGATGACCTCTGACCTCCTGCAGTATGTGAAGCTGCCGGTGGTCTCCCAGGTCGAATGTGAGGCGAGCTACGCCTCGCGCTCCGTCAGCTACAACATCACTGACAACATGTTCTGTGCCGGCTTCTTCGAGGGGGGGCGGGACACCTGTCTGGGGGACAGCGGGGGTGCATTTGTGATGGAGGACGAGGTCAGCCGGAGGTGGGTGGTGTTTGGGTTGGTGTCCTGGGGCGGACCGGAGGAGTGCGGGAGTCAGAGAGTGTATGGAGTCTACACCCGAGTGGCCAAATATGTGGCGTGGATACAGAGTCACCTTCACGTTGCCCCCTGGTGGTGATGATGTTTAAGGCTTTTCAAACCACCTGGAGGAACAAATTTCCCATTTAAAAAAAAAAACAAAATGTACGCTTAAACTTGAATCCCACCTTCTTCCCGAAGCAAACACTTCAGCCACAAAGTACTTTCAGCTCAGTTCCACCTCTCGCACAGGGGGAGCTATCAAAGCTGCTTCAGCCTGCCAACCTGCAAGCCACTTTGCAATCCACCCCAAAGTATTTTTTTGTCCACGTGGTTTGACTCGTCTTCTGTAAAGCCTGTACGGTTTTTCACACAGTGGGACAGACTTGGGGGTAACCTGTTGGACTGAATGAGTGGAACGAGCTGGATCAAACCACCGCGGAAATATTCACCGTGTGAAGTCTAAACCTGTTTTCTGTTCTGTTGTTCACGTCTGGCCTCAGGTCGAACATAAACCTGTGAATGGCTGACAGGCCCATTTTTAATGCATCTTAATATGTAACACACTGCTCATGTTATTGCATGATCCTTTATGATACGTCACTTTGTTTTAAAGCTGTTTGTTTCATTGCTGTGTGTAGGAGGCACTCAGAAGCTCTTATTAAAGAACCTAAATCAACATGTTTGCACAACAAGGATGAACTTACTGTTTACTGTAATAACAACATTCAGATATTACTGCTTAATGCAGCTTAAACCTGCATTCTTTCTAATGTCCAGCAGCGGGCGACTGCTCTGGTCTGATTGTAAAGAAGTCTATAAGAAATGTACTTATCTGATCTCTGAACACTTTCCTGATGAGTTTATGGTCTCAGCCGCTGGGTTCACAGCTTATCGAATAAAACAGGACGTTTACTTTGAAAGTGATCGTCCTGTCAGAGCCATAAAGGACGATAAAAGCTTATTTTTACCGAGCGTGCAGCATCACCTGGTCAGCTCTGCCCCCTTCACTCTTTGTGCCAGGTTTCAAAAAGATGGCAGAAATGTTTGGAACCTGAAAAACAACCTGAAAAACCAAAGTGTGACCTCACAGTGTTCATCTCATATATACAGTCTGTGTATGTATGTACCCACAGGTCTGTGAATCATCCAGGAACACGAAGAGAAGCTCAAGATTTACACGGTTTGTTTATTTTGTGAGTATGATGGACATTTATTCATATAAAGAAAAATACAGCAGCAGTTTAACATGTACTGCATGCTCGATTACAGCATTAGGTTCAATATCAGGATTATGCTTCCCCTGTGGTATTAAAGTACTCACTATGCATACTCGCTGTACTATTATTGCAGTAGATCACTTTGTTACGTCAGCGTGGCAGCAATGTTCAGAGTCGGTTTGAAGGTTGTTGCAGCTTGGTCGTATCCCATAATCCCCTGCGTGGCTCACATCAAACTGGGCACGCTTGGCTCTCAGGGCTTCACGGGCTCCCGGTGCCGTTCAGGTCCCGTCTCTCCATGGTGTTTCGGATCCAGGTGAGGAAGCTGCCCAGTCGGGTGTAGACGCCATACTTGCCCCGGGCGGCGCATTTCTCCCCCCAGCTGACAACCCCGGTCAGGAACCAGGTGCCCCTGTAGTTCACCACGAACGGCCCTCCACTGTCCCCTCTGCAGGCGTCCTTGCTGGCCTCCAGGTAACCTGCGCAGAACATGTTGTCTGTGATCACCTGCGGGACACACAGGAGGGGGTGGGGCATGAGGGCCACGTGGGAATGGCTGCTTCTGTATCGCTGACCCTGGTCTGGTTTGATTGGGTCATAGACGGTATCGCTCGAGTGAGCGGGTCACAGTGAACCGCAGACCTGAGACAGCCTGAAGCTTTCAGGGCAGGTGAGCCATCCATACCTGTACACCTGTACACTAACAATGCTCCCTCTGCTGTGCATCATGCACATTTCAGGTATCTACAGCTTGCTCAGTCTGAACCTATGAAATCAGAATCTTAGTGAAGGATTCAAACACGTGACGGTGAACAGGTAAGGACATGTTTTCACTTCATCAAGGTCAAAGAAATAAAAACGAATAAATCAGCCAAATTCACCTGATTCTACTCTGTGAAGCAACGACCCCCCCCAGGTTCTCTTTAAACTGTCGTTCAGCAGCGCTGCTCACTCATTTCATTTTGGAGCAAAAGTAAAACTCATGTAGAGATTACTTTACTACACTCAGTAATCAGATTACAGTTACTTTTAAAAAAGATCATCACTTGTATTAAGTATGATGACTGTGTAGCAGCATGCTAACCTGAACGCCTGAACACAGAACCAACCAGCAGCCAGTGCTTCATCTGGACCTCCACCCAGAATCTGCCCAGCCTGTCGGTGTTCTCACCCACCACGAACATGGCGGTTCATCGATAGCGGACAGGTAACCCTCTAAGTACCTGCCACCCCTCACATGTTAATCTGCTGGATCCTTTGCTGCTCAGTCTAGTTTATTACTGGATCCACCAGCTTTTCTGACGTTCACGTCACCTGTTGCTGATGCTGGTTGGCGCTCAGTGTTGGTGGTTGCTGTGTTGCTGCTCTTTGTGAAACACTAAGTCTAGATCAGCTGTTGCTGCAGGGTTAGGCTCGGATGCTCTGGTTGAGCTGATCACCTGCTCGGTGGTGCTGATGCAGTCTTTGTAGCTGACCACCGGGAGCGTCACCTTCCTCAGGAACCTCGAAGAGCGGCCCAGGTACTCGGTGGCCCCCCAGCCCGTCACCACGCCGTGGTTATCCTCCTGGGCACACGGAGACAGTCAGCATCAGACAGACGGGCCAAGTCGGCTGCAGCCGCTCGGCGTTTCCAATGAAATTACCTTCAGTAGGTATTTGGAGAGGTGGGTGTCGGGCAGGCAGGCAGGGACCGCGGTGGGGCCCCTCCGAACAGGCCGGGCAAGATAGAGCAGAGCGAGGTCGCTGTCGAAGGTGAAGGCGTGGAAGTGAGGATGAACGATGACCTTCTGGATCTTTATCTGCTGCTCGCCTGGATCGGGACGCTGCTTATCGTAATCGCCTGCAGACAGACACACATTCAGAAAACCGTCGTACAGCAAAACAGCTCACACACACATTCCTGCATTCAGACTGAAGGGAGAACCTGTGCTTCTCGTCAGCCTGACAGCATCGATGAACTGAGACGCCCGACTGCGAAGCCTCAATCCCCACTGCAGCCAGCAGAGGGCAGACCTGAGCGTGAGCTTCAACAGACCCTCGTTCAGTGGTTTTACAGAAGCCCGCACAGATGTGTGAACACTGTTTGATTAGCATTTGAGCCGCATTTCTTCTTCTTCCGTTTAATTTCTGAAGCTGCATCGAAATGATGCGCGTGTTTACCTGAGCGCCCCCTGCTGCTCTGCACCTCACAGTGGGCGAGGTGCACTGTAATCCACCGGCCTCACCTATGGTAACATGGTCTGCAGACTCCTCAAAGCAGTGAGCGGCAGAAATGACCCATCGATCAGAAACCAGAGTCCCTCCGCAGAAACCGAAGCCGTCAGACCTGTGGATCAGAACCTGAACACAAACACGAAACGCTCGCCGTCAGCGTGTGCCACGCAGCTGAGAACAAAGGTTCTGCTTCACGTTATTCCACTCCAGACCTGCCAGGGGCTCCCTCCTCGCTTCTCCAGGGATCCACCCACAATGCGAGGCTGCATCTCATTGCCTCCTGCCCCCCCACCGAGGTCCGTCAGGTTCCCTCCTCTCTGTGTTGCGTTCGCTGTCCCCGGCTTCTCTGTTGCCTCTTTTGTATTAAATTCAGGGAGCAAGCTGTCTGTTGTGTTGTAATCCAGCATGACATCGTCTGTCTCCACGGTGATGTTGAAGGATCTCAACAGAGAGCGACCTCGATCCAAATCCTCCATCTGCTGACGGCCGCAGGGGAACGCCACTGGACAGGAACAGGAAAGAGAGATCACGAGATTTCAGCTGAGATTAACCGCGAGACAGACGAGGACATTCTGTGGAGAGCCAGAGATTAATAATAATTCATGATTAACACCCAGTGCATCATGGGAAGATTCAGGGTCACCTGGTCCAGCCCTAACTATATGCTTTAGCAAAAAGGAAAGTTTGAAGCCTGATCTTAAAAGTAGAGATAGTGTCTGTCTCCTGAATCCAAACTGGAAGCTGGTTCCACAGAAGAGGGGCCTGAAAACTGAAGGCTCTGCCTCCCATTCTACTTTT
>VVHJ01033836.1:9417-31052 GCA_015107715.1 Tylochromis polylepis
ATATGAAAGCAGAGAGGGTATTAATGGGACCTTTGGGATAGTCTGGCTCATGATGGGAGTGCATTTAGCATGGCAGCTACTAACTGCAGTGTTTTGAAATGTGATTTTGAAAAGTTTTTTTAAATGCAATCATAACAGTAATGAGCACAAACCTCTTTCAACTGCAGAACCAACCACCTGCTCTTCAAAACAGCCGCAGCACAATCTACAGCAGCCTGGAATGGCCTTGCTCTTCTAACAACACTGTGTGCATATCCACAAAATTCAGTAGGCAGCAGTAATCGCTTCACATCTTGCACCAACACCATCGCACCAGGTGTTCCGACAAATACCACCGTTAAATAGATCCAGAGCCCCTCTCCACGCTAATCCAGCCTGGTTCAGTAAGTCTGCAGATCTACAGCCTTTGCTTCGCTGTGCTTTATCACTTTGGACCTGCTAATCCTGAAACCCCAAGAGCTCAGCTGTCCCATACATCACCACGCATCACACTAAATCCTCAATTCGGGAGGAAACCGGCTTCCCAGCACCTGTCCCATTTCGATGCTTTACAGCTGAGCTGCTGGCTTCACTTCAGATCAACACTATAAAATATAACCTGTGGAAAGAAAGAGGGATAGGAGTCAGCAGAATAAGGGGAAAGATTAGATGTACAAAGCAAAGAAATAAAAAAAAATGCTTCAGTAGTGGAAAAAAGAAAGAGCAAAGTAAACAAAAGGTCCAAAAGCAGCATTAAGTTGTAACAGTTTGTTTTTCTCTGAATTTGGCAGCAGAGCTTCTTTCTCGAAATAAATTCACCTAAGAGAGCTTGAGGACACATAAACAGACACACAAACATTGGTCTACCTAAATTCTAGAACTAGGATGCCAAGAAGCCATGTGACAAGTACTCCTAAATACTCACAATTTAGACAAGTCATTTTATTTCTCTGTGCACGCGCACACACACGTGTATGGGGACTGTTGTTTTGAAGCTCAACGTGAAGGTTTTTAGACTGGATTATCCTCAGGGGCCTCTCTATATTGACGTGTAAGTGGAGCACCCACAGTGACCCCTGCTACTCATCTCAGATCTCTGTAAAAGGAAAGAAAATGCATACAGTTCAAGGTCTTTTCACCAATTATAGAACACTTTCTTGCTGTATAACGCTCCCTTAAAGTAAGAGGCTTGAGTATGATTTTGTTTAATGCATAGTAACAGAGGTTTAGATGAAGGAAAATATGAGTGACATGTAACCACATTTCCAAACAAACAGGAGAGCCTGTTTAAGCTCAAGGTGCCACAGTGCTGCACACAGCCAAGCTGGTCATTTTCTCCCCACTGGGAAGCCAGTGGTCGTTAAGGGGTGTTTCCGTGTTACGTAAGATGGATTTGCTCTGCTCTGACCGACTAAAATGCTCAGATGATCCGCCCTTAATGGGGACAGATATTCAGATGTGCTGTTTTGACACAAAAATGTGACGTGTTAGCCTATCTACTTCTGAAAACTTAATTTATAAAAAGGGTGAAGGGATTGCTGTGTTTTTCAGGAACACCACATTTAGGAATTGCAAAGGAGAAAGCCTGTTTGCAAATGGAAAAAAAAAGTGCTTGGAAAAAGCAGTGCTTTTGTGATCAGTGCTTAAAACAGTGACGCTGGATCAAGGGCAAAGATAGTATTTGTACGAAAAACATAGTTCAGTGTAAAATCTATCCAATAGTCTGTTTATTTTTGCAAATATACTGCAATTTTATGTACGTCTTAACTCGGTGCATTAAATGCATCTGGTATTTTTGAGGGTTTGGTTACTATTAAAGCAGCACATCATTTCTCAGCTATGTTTTTTTTTTTTAGCATTTTCTATGCATTTATTTTATAGTGTATGTCTTCTCTCATTCTTTCTCCATCCAGCTGATGGGCTCCTTTGTTCTGGCAGTGGGACTGTGGCTACGTTTCGACCCAGAAACTGTTGCTCTGCTCAGCGGCGATAAGGCGCCAGATACCTTCTTCATTGGTGAGTATCCCAGCACACCTTAGCTCATCTTTACAGCCAAGTCTGGCACGTTATAAATGTGTAACAATACGCTGAATTCAGCACAAAGCTGTTGATTCAATACATGTGTGGGTTAATTCACCACAGGTTGTGGTAAAAGCTCTGTAAAATGCATGTTGTCAACTGAATGTGATAAATTGTGTTTTCGTCACCACTGTGAGTTGTTTTTCTACTAAAGTCCGGTTTGGGTTTGGGTTTTAAATAAATGCAGCTGGGAAATCACTTTAAATGGGTCAAGGGAAGGTCTGCTGTTTCTGTTAACAATTAAGCTGAATATTAGGAATAGAAATGGAGAAGTAAGGCGTAATCTTCTTATTTAGACCAGGACCTTTGCAAATTGAGTGCCCTTGTTTGATAAATGTGCATTAACTTATTACAGCATCAAATGTTCTCTCACACTTTTTAATTTAGCAAACTTTGATCCTGGCGATGAGTGGGAATAACAGGAAGTGACTGCGGTACAGAGTGTGAATACATTAGTGCACTCGCACGGGTGTACACCACCTTTTAATCGGTCACTGCCCAGATGGAAAGAAAGAGAAGGAGGGGAGGAATATATGGACAATTAAAGAGAGTTACATAATGCAAATGGCAAACATTTGAAGCAAAAATTGGACATGGCATAATAATAAAGTGTTGAATGTTGAAGGGGAGGAGAGGAGTGGATTTACAAGGGTTTTCATGTGCTGAACCCATTGTTTGTGTCATACTTAAGATATTGGCGGTTTCTTTTTAGGAAAAGAGATGCTTCTACTCTTGACTCTTACTTTGTTTTCCTCTCACAGTCCAGCTAAACTGCTTAGGAGGATAACATGGTGTAATGGTAGACTACCTCTGGGAGAAATATTTGCTTACAGAATCCTATAACACGGTTAAGGCATTTCAACACTTCTGTGAGAGTGCCTGTGAACTGGAGTCAGACGTCCATTTGATTTAACTGAGAATCGGTGGCCTCTGTCGGATCCTCTGAGCATCTAGTGCTGCACATGGGTTTGACAGTGAGAGCGCTGTACCCACAGGCACAGCTGAGCCCCCTCAACAGTTGCTAAGGCTTGTTTCCATAGCATCAAACCCACACAAAACCTTTTCTTTTTAGTCAAAAATTATTTTTAAGATTAAAAAAAAGATAAAATAACTTGGGACACAGAGGAAAAAAGGAAAGCTGGTCTGATTTCCAATATATTATTTATTTATTTTCCAAACAGAGAAACAGTTTTGTGCAGCTTGTGGTGCAGTGCGAGCAGCAACATCACTTGTCACCAGATGGAAGAAGTTAAAAGCTAATTAGCCATCCTTAATTGACAGCACATTTAACACCTCCTGCTGTCAACTAAACTATTCACAGGAAACAAAAGAAAAACCTGGATGATTATTGTATTGCACTAAGTCTTACTTTGAGAAACCAGACCTCTCTGAACGGTCTCACTCTGACCTGACCCCATATAACATGAGAGCCTCCCTTAAACCACCCTCTGTGGAGCTGTTGCCTCACAACAGACCCCACTTGCATCAGATTACATGGAGCAGATCTGTTAAGTTCCTCCCTGCAGACCAGCCCATGATGTATGTTTCCTAATGAGACATAAATGGTTAGCCAAGGGGCATGACATGAAGCATCCACTTAGACCTCCCTCTAAGTCAGGCTTTGGTTATTAAGGGTATTTACTGAGGACCCCATTAAAGGGCACAACAAGAAGGGCCACTCTTGAAAAGGGATGTGGCCAAGCACCAATTTACATAGCAAACAGTACAATCAGAAATGATAATGTCACTGTTTGGTTTCCTTGGCACTAGCTACTGACTAACTCAGATTGCAATCCTAGTCCTATGCTGCCCCCTCTTGGTGACTCTGTAACCTAACCTAATCACCATAAGAACAAGATGTGGTGAAAAAGCTGAGCATGTTAACATAAACACAAGGATTTTTTGTATACCATTCCTATTAACGCATATTAACAAGAACTTTTTACGTTCTTTCAGGTGTGTACATACTTATTGGTGCCGGCGGTCTGGTGATGCTGGTCGGTTTCTTTGGCTGCTGTGGAGCCGTTAGAGAATCACAGTGCCTGCTGGGTTCAGTGAGTAAAAATGCACAGAAATCATAAGCAAAACTCCAAGTGAAATGCACTTTTGTCATTTTATATTTCCGAGTAGTAAACACTTATTCCTTTTTTCCAGTTCTTTGCCTGTCTGCTGATCATCTTTGGGTCTGAGGTGGCAGCAGGAGTGTTTGGATTCTTAAACAAAGACAAGGTACATTCTTGTTTTCACAGTTTTTGAATACTGCAAGGAGTACGAATAGTTGAAATTCACTTTTCTTGTCTTACACAGATAATTGAAGATGTCCAGAACTTCTACGCAAAAACCTATAATGAAAACAACAACAGCACTTTGATCATCTCTTACCATAAAGTGGTACATATAGAAAAAAACCAATGATGTTAAACTATGTATACAAAGCATCATTGCTTTTTTTTTAATGCTACCTATAACTTGCTTTGTCTTCTCATATTTTTTCTCCCCATTTTAAGCTGAGCTGTTGTGGAACCATAGAAAGCAGATGCCCTGATGCTGAAAAAGATACCAAGGTAAGATCTTTCAACAGCTCTATGCAATCAGCAGAAATTAAATTCTGCTGCTTTGATATCCAATGAATGAGTCTGGTGCCTTACAAAACATCTCCTCTGCAGAACTGTGAGACGGGCATCAAAGACTTCTTCAACAGTAAACTCTTCATCGTCGGATACGTGGGCATAGGAATCGCTGGCGTCATGGTGAGCAGGGAGAAGAGAAAAGTCAGAAATGCACATACACACATGATGACTGATAATAAGATGATTTTTGTTTCCTGCTCTACAGATCATTGGGATGATTTTCAGTATGGTGCTCTGCTGTGCCATTCGCAACAGCAGGGAGGTCATCTAAGATGGATCCTTGGCCTCTGCTCTGACCTGCTTCTGTATCCAGCCCGTAAAGACTGTACAGCAATTCATATTAAATGTCATCTCCTGTCTGTCAACCGCCCAGGGAGCCAGGAAGTAGAACATGTTCGAAAAAATTCCTTTCCACTACAGTGCTCATCCCCTCCCTTGTGCAATGATCTTTTGGTATGTTTTGTCGCTTATTTATTTCCAGTCCAAAGGAAAGAACCACAGTCTACCTTTCACAGCATTCTGGGAAGACTTTCACATATCAAATGGGAACAGTACAAATTCTATTGCTGAGCAGACAACCTGTCAAATAGCTTTTCCTAATGGCCATTTTGGGCCACCACAAATTTTGAACCCAGATACTATCACAGCAGTGTCAAAGCTTTTTCACACAGCCTTGACACTGACCCCTGGGCTGTGGGAAACTTAAGCCTGAGAAAGCAATCTGAGGTGAAAGCTGCTGAGTTTGCTTATCTGTGCGCACAGAAACACACACACATACACACACACGCAAAGACGTGCACACACAGACATGCAAATACAGCTATGTTGTGCTACGTGAGCCCACGATCTTAAAAAAGATTTCTGCATCTCAGAGACCGTTTTGATTGGTTGAATTGGTCTGGAGCATTACTCATGCATGCTGTATTTCAATCCATCAGGCATCCATCGGGATGCCCCAGCACTCTTAACTCTTACACACATACAGTGTGAGCAGACACTCTGTGAACCGCTCAAACCACACAGGTTGCACTAAATGACCAAAATCCTATGATCTTATTAAAGAACTAGTTAATATTTAGGAGAATCCACTTATTTGTTTTGTTTTTTAGAGTTAAGTGAACAGATTGATGCCACTCTCTTGTCTATACAATAAACATACATTATAGCCAGTGGCCAATTAGCTTAACTTAGAATGAAGACAGTAAACATGTCGTCTCGTAGAAGAAGAAAACATAAAAAATGTGTTTTGACTTTTTTTGTTACTTTTGGAAGGATTCAGGTTGTTTTTTTTTCTTTTATCCATGTGTTCAGTATTTACTCTCAGTCAGTTAAGTTGTGATGCAACTTCCTATTTCACAAATATGAGCGCAGCATTCATCCTGTCATCTGGCTCTTGGAAAGAAAGTGAGTGTATTTCTCAAAACTCTGTTCTCATATCTTTGCAGAACTAGGTTACTTTGCATCATCATGTACATATACAAGCATATTATGTTGTCTACTTTATGTACTACATTCCCAAGCTGGTGTGTGCTGATGAGTTAGGGAAGGCAGATTACAAAACTCCTCAAAATTCCTCTATTGAGCAGAAATGAGCATGAAGGCTACTTAAAGAGTTACACAAATGTGTTTTTGCAAATCCAAAAGAATATATATATTAACTGCATTTAAGAGCAGCTTGTGTGGTCCAATGAAAATAATCTGTTATGTAATAACACATCCCATCAGTCACTGTATAGAAGACCCAGATCCAGCGGTCATGTTTACAGGCTAAACATGGACTATCCAGTCAGCTGAGAATAGGCACTGGTGGTGGTGAAATGTGGTCATCTAAGCCAGGTCTCTGATCTCTTCCCACTTGCGTCAGTTTTCTTTCTGTGCCTTAAAATTACACCACCCTCAAAAAAGAAGCAATAGAATAGTCTCTATATTCGACTCAGTTCATTAACTTCAGCATCTGGGAGGGAAGGATAGATGTACTCAACCTGGAATTGTTTCCACTTATCCAGGTTAAATCAGGCCATTGTTTATCCCATAGGACTTTTTCCAGAAGGCAGGACAGTAGGATGTAAATATGTTTCTTTTTCTATTGTACATTATTTGTGGTAAATGTGATAGTTACTATTTAACATGCTGTGTTTAGACAGATGTTAGCAGTAGCTGTACAGTGTAATAGTGACGAGAGTGTTTGTAAAGGTCAAAGCAAATCCACACAGCTCAAACAGCGTCTTATTGATGTGCCTTTCTTTAAGCTATTCGGTGAGCTGAACGTAGTGAATAAATTTAGCAAAAGCATGCACGTCTGTAGACTTGGACTGCAGTTAGCTGTCAAACGGATTCGACGAGTAGCACATGAGGCTCAACTCGCCGTTTTATGGTGTGTTTCAAAGTGTTGCATTCAACTCGAGCTCAGCCAAGGAAGCTGACATGGTGCAAGCAACGACTTTCCTGCCAAATATTTCAAAAGGCTTTTGGTACCAAGGAATTCTGTAATGAGGACTGAAAACAATCATTTTGATGCTGATTAAGTTCCAACAATCGAGCTGCGTTAGACATAAGTGCTGGTCAGTATTACTATTCTTTGTTTTGTTTTTTGTTTTTTTTCCATTGCATTGTAATGTGGCACAAGTGATGAGAACAAGTGAGACTTGCTAACCACTTCAGGATGCCAGTAGGCAGTGTTTACTCTGAAGACTGAGGTAACACAGGACTATCACCAGACTGTCACTTCAGAGGCACAGTTTACTAAAGCCACCAATCTGTTGCTGTCTTTATATTTGTTTGAGCAAATCTGGAGATGTAACACACTGTGCACCTCAAAAAAAAAAAAAAAACTGTGTACACAGTCAAGCCTTTCATAGATGATTGTGTGTTAATTTATTTTAATACCATTCCAGGCTTCTCAGGAATATAGGTGTTTGAAGTTTAATAAAGCTTTTTGAAGGTTTTGTAGAGCTTCACGTGTCCATCCTTCCATTATTACATCACAGAAATTTGCACAAGTTCACACAAGAAGGACATACTGGTGTTTATTGGTCATTTCCTTTTGATAAAGTGATAAAGTGTTCAGTGGTAGTAGATTTACAATTGTATGTGGCTGATTAAACGAGATACAAGTTTATATTAAATTATATAAACTTTAAAAGCATTGAAGTTTCTTTTTGCACATGCACTTTACATTTTGACAGATAGCTTCACAGTGTTTGAGATTGTTGTTTAATATCGTGGGATTAGTTCACAATTTTCACGCAGTGTCGCTGCACACTTCTAGCAATTTCCATTAATGAAATCCATCTGCAGCATTTTGCTGGATGTGCTCTAAACATAGCGATATTTTTACCTCACATGATGAGAAAGTCTCATGTAATGATAATGTGCAGCCCTGATAATAGCAAAGCTCCTTTGGAAAATGAAATGCAAATAATTTAGTAGTTTCTAAACGTAGCATTGTACGATTTAGAAGCAACTGGTGATCCCCAGGAAAACCAGTGATATCTCCAGTGATTAAGTAGGTTTCCAGATTTAGTTACATGAGTTTCATGTCAGAGGCTCACATTTCTGCACTTGATCTTAAAGGACAGCTGGATATTAAGTTAAGGGTATAGTTATGTGTGCAATCCAGCTGAGGCTCCAGGACTGCCCAGGGTGAAATTACCTCAACACTGCAGTAAGAGCACTTTTACTGCCAAAATCTAAACCACGCTTGTGGTGCATGTGTAAAGGAGTAGGGTAACACCTTTCAAGCTTACATTAAAAAAATATATTAAATTATCTGAAGTTAATTTGCTGTCTGTTTCCCATAGCCCTAATCAGTGAGTGATTATAGACTATAAAATTCAATACTTCAAGCCACACACACTCAACACAAACAAGAGAAATAAACGCTGCATTTACAGACATTTATTCACCATTTAGACATATGTATTTACATATATGATTCTAAAATGAACACGAAAAATAAATAGTTTTCTCATGTGGCTCAAACACTTTCAAGTTAAAAACTGCTCTCATTTTAGCTCAACTTTGCACAGTTTGAAAAAACTGAAAAAAAAACCTGCATATTTACATTGATAAAATAGCTTAAATTACTTTAACCCATGAAAAGGTCCAGCAAACAGAGAGTCCAATCTATCATTACACTGTGTACTGCCTCTGAATGCCTAACATGATCATTTTTGTGTGTGTGCTCCTGTATCTCTGACAGCTAGAAATCAGACAGATAACCACGACAGACTAAGAGAACATGGATACATGTAGGTCATGTACCACCTTTTTTCTTCCACAAGTTTGGTCCCAAATGCCTAATGAATCCATCAATAAAGTCTTTACCATTAAAAAACATTTCCTTTACCACAAAAATGTGGTTCTCTAAAGTCAGCTGCAGGTGGCCTTGTTGGGCTTTATTTGCAGAGTTCAGGCTTCAATTAAAAAAAAAATACACAGAGTTGTGTAGGCTGCCATAGAAGAGATTCACAGTGCACGCTCAAAACAAAAATTAACTTTAGATCAATCACAAAGTAGTGTAGATGGTGTAAGAATGGGGAAACAGATGACCTCTTAACCAAACATTTCTTCTTCATCTTTTCAAAACCATCATCTTTAGATGACAGAATTTGGGAAGAGGTTATGCCCCTATTTTATGTATCCTCTTAAAACAGGATGGAAGTGAAGTAAAAACATTCTACCACTATTGTTTTATGCTAATTGGCACAGTTCTGTCTCTTTATAACATTAAATACCATCACCTCATAGTTGCCAAGATAGGGCAATTAGATGGAAAACCAGATTAGAGTAGCAATGAAAGGCAGGTGAAGGAGCAAAGCTAAGAAAGCAGTGAATAGTCTGGTGCCACCGAAGCAGAGCTCTGGGCAAAAGTGAGGAAAGCTCTCTTTATCCCCAGAAAGATCCACTAAAGCACATAGACTGGTAAACTTCAACCTCAGTCTCTTAAAAAAAAAGAGATCTTCATGCTAAAGGCATATTTTAGACCATTTTAAAATGAATGGCATATCTATGATCCATTTAGCATTTTACTCAAAACCTCCAACAATAAAGAAGGTACACAAAGAGCTGGATCCATTGCTACACTCAGGGCATAGCTGCTGTAATTTAATAAACCAGCAAAGGTTGGAAACAGCTTTTTTTTATGCAGAGCAGATGTTGTAGGGTGTGTACCCCAGCAGGAACTCTCCAACACCCACAAAGTACACAACCTGTGCAATGCCAAAGAGTGGGGCTATGACAAGGGCCCGGCAAGTAGCTCCCTTGAGGAAAGCTCCAGGACCCTCTTTTCTCAGGATCTTCCTGCAATTAACAAAACAAGCCCAGAATTAGTCTTTGATTTATGCTGTCGAGGCCAAGCCTGGTGATGGAGAGAGACAAAATGTTTGGTGGTGTTGCTGAGAATCCAAAGCTATGATTTAAGCTATATTTACCTGATACAGTCCACCACTCCACTGTAGGTTTCTTCATTAGTTCCTTTTCTGAGTGACTGGAGCCTTGTTTTGACCACTGCGTGAGACAGAAAAAAATATTTATGTAAGATTTTACAAATTATATATTTAAAATAAAATATTTCTTTAAATGTAACTTTACTTCCTAGTGCACCAAATTAGTCACTCACCATCACAAGGACTGACAGCCACAGCGGCAATGGATCCAGCCAAGCAGCCAGACATAAAGGACCAATAGAAAGGCACGGATGGGTCTTCAGATGAATGCTGGCCAAGCTGGTGCACATGTGCAAAAAGCGGGAAGTACACAACAGAGAATGGGATGTCCCTGAAAAGACAAAATACAAACAAACATGTTTGCACTGATAGACAGAAAGATGTAAAACTGGTAAATTAAGCATATGTGATAAGGCAATGCATATGTACATCACATCTCACCTCATCAATGTGGCCCCAAGACCCCTGTATAGTCCTGTAACACCCTTGGTCCTCAGCAGCTCTCTGGTGATCTGTATGGCAGAAATTTGCATGGCTTGAGGCCCAGGGATGGTGTTATAGGAACGGCTAAGGACTGCGCTGGTCCCGCCCATCTTCAAAGTTGTTACAACAGTGGGCACCACTCTCTGCTGGGCAGCTGGCAGAAACAGGAAATCTAAGTATTTGTTTTAGAACTAAAACATCCCAAAACACCAGTTTTGTTTGTTTTGGGGGATTTTTCTGTAGATTAGTTTGCAATTGATTTGCAGATGTAGCTAGTCTTACCTATCCTGCCTGCATCCTGCAGCTGGATCTTGAGCATCTCCATGGGTGTGGTGACAATGACCTGGCACATCCCCGCACAACATCCCGCCAACATCTCCTTGAGCACTGTCAGCTTAACACTATGGACCCAAACACATAGATTATCTTAAAAAGAAAAAAAAAGAAGAAGAAGAATGAAACCAGATTATAATATATTTTTCATTCAGTGTTACTCACCCATCTTTGCTCAGTATGTGGCGAAAGAAATCATTAGCCGCTAGTTTGATGGCCTTCTCTGGGGTTACCAGGGTTAGATTTACTGCAGCACCTGCAACAACAAAAGCTGCTCATGACAAACTTACTCCTAATGAAAAAAAGTGCAGACACTCTTGCTGAAACGTATTAACTCATCAGTCTGACAGCACATTTTCCAGTGCAGTATAAAAACTACCCTCACTGAAGGAATGTGCAAAGCAAAATGGAAATGTTTAGCTGTATGTTAAACAGAACAGTACAGCCTGCCACTAAGCTACTGTGACCCACAACTAACTGCATTTTTCACCGCCTTGCACTAAACCATTAATGGGCCAATTTACTCAGGCTTTGATCCAAGCACTGAGATGTGACTCAGCATCTGTGCGTCTTATTAAATTACCCAGTCTGGTTGTATTGGTTCCACTAATTTCAAATAAGGTCAGGCAATTAAAATATGTCAGAGATCTCCTTGCCTTTATATATCTGCCAACATAAGTAATGTCAGTTCTTGCAAAAGTAGGTTAAAGACATTGGGGCAAACAATCACTTATTAAAATTGCAAGTATGGACAGTATGCTAAGTATTACCTCTGTACATGCCAAAGTACCCTTCAGATTTAACTGTCTTCACTAGGCAGTCCATCCTGATGAGAAACAAAGAGAAACACGAGATTCACAGTGAAGGTTGTTACTATTCTGCTACTCTGAATGATGTTATTACCACACAAGAGGGTTTGAGTGTCACTGAAACACAATGATGACACAGCAACAAGAACAAGAACTTGCATAGTATGAAAAAATAATGTATTAACATGCATTTTTTTTAAGAAGAAGGGCTGGATTATGACGATACAGATAATACTAGGGGTGTCTCAAACTATCAGTGAGTTTTTGTTTGGCAGGTGCCATTCTTACATGTTCTTGTAGATTTGCTGCCCACTGCGCTGGTTCTGCAAGCGGGTCTTGGCCAAGTCGATTGGGAACACACAGGTGACTCCTACCATGCCTGCAATCCCTCCATTAATCAGTTTGGCTGGTAGACTGTACAAGGGCAAGTCACAACAGACAAGGGCGTAACAATCATTCTTTTTCCCACCATTTCTGCAGTTACACAAGAAAGGGCGTTGACAGGCAAGGCGAGAAAACCTGCTGAAACTGAGCTGAAGTAGTATAAAAGCAACTCATTATGCTTCTTGGAAGTGTGTGAACCGTACTGGTGTATCTGTTTGCAGAAGCTATAGAAAATAACTTGTTGACAAAGTAAAGCAAGCAACTCACATATAAGTGTAATGAAGTGCTACACATCGGCACAAGAGAGAAACAACAGGTGGCAAATTCTGTGTTTATAGTATAAAATTAGTGGATTAAAAAAATAAACAATCAGAACATGCCTAGTTCCTATTATCCCTTGGTGCACAGGTCCATACCTTATCTGTTGTTGCTGGGCCATGGTTCTTGAATTTGATGAGTGCAGAAGTTGTTTTAGCACAAAGGAGGCCACAGAGGGAGAGCAGGCTGAGAGTCCCTGAGAGATACTGAGCAAGGCAAGAGCAGAAATAATCTGAAGGTTATATATATATAGAGAGAGGAAAGTCCGGCCCTGCAGATACAAGAATAAACTTGACTCTCCACCCACTGCATTACCAGCCAAGTTAGAATCAGGGTCAGTTACCCACCTATCAACATCAAACCACAATCTTAATATCCAAATAGTTTTCAAGGCAACCATACACCCATCTGCAGTGTGTAATTTCAGATGAATCCAGCTCCTTGTCTCGAAGTGTCATGATTGCAAACATACATACAATGGATAAAATCATAAATAGAAAAAAACTTTCTTTTTTCTATAACTACAACAACTGCTGCGTCTCATAATAACATGTGATCTGAATTTGAAAGTTAACTATATCTGCTCTGCATATTTACAAGGGCTTCACAGTTTTTTGCTTTTGTTTGGTTTTTTAAACCTGCCCTGCAAGTTTTTTGCCGGGTTGTTAGATTTATTGAGATCTGAAAGATATAGTAAAACATCGGAGCTGTATTCGAATGAGTCATGGTTACTTACCGAAAAGAGCTGGGACAGCACGCCTTAAAATGAGGTTAAAGACTTCAGTGCTGCTTCATGTCCACCGGTCATCATCTTCGGTTAATAAATTAATGAATGAGTTGGGACCTGACTTGGGAACCAATGAAAATGGTTTCTTTAAAAACTGGGCGGGACCAGCAGACCATGATGCAACATTCATTACCATTTCTCTCAGACATGCGAATTACTGTTTCTGTGACATTCAGCCTAGTAATCCTGCTGCCAGGGCTCTGATATGGTTCATGCTGGCTCACAGCAGGAACCCATTTCCTGGAACCATCATTCTTGCTATCGTTAAGTATTGTACTGTATCGGTTCATGTTCTGTTTATTCACTTCCCAAATCATCTCCACCCTGAGCCCTAAGGTAAGCAAATCAGTAACCAAATTACACTTTTTTAATTTAATTAATTTTTTTAATTAATTTTTTTATTTTTGCAGTAATTGCTACATGTTTATTTCATTTATTTATTGTAATTTTATGCTTTTAGTCATGCATGCTAAGGAAAAAAAATCACAATTGTTTTGCATGCCCAACAGAGTGTTTTATTGCAATATCAGATGCATAGTAAACTAGAGAACAGAACATGAGCAGAGATGTACTGCAATTACATCAACATACAGAAACATACACTCATAGTCATTTTCATTAATAGCTGAGTCATTTCTGTGCAAGTGTGCTGCTGCTTGTATTGGAATATTGTGAGATTTCCAAAGCAGACTGGTTCTGTTTCTTCACACTGTCAAGTGTCATGAAGCACTGATCATAAGGGATACGGCTGGTGCGGACACAACGGTGTGTGCGTGTGTCACAGCGCCTACAGCCGCAGCAGTGGGCTGCGGGATAATACAGCTGTGGTTTGACATCCTTGGGACAACCAGGAATATGGGCAGCCCGGTACACCAACGAAAGAGGAACACAGCTACGCTGGATCAAGAAAGTCCTCCCAAATCGTCCCCTCAAATTAGTGTCCTGGAAATGAGGAAACAAGGCTGATGACAACTACTCAATGAGAACAGAACAAGATGGCATTAAGATTTTTACATGATTAATATGTGACAAACCAGCAGAATGGGTTACATTTTGCTGTGTCATTATTACCTTCATCATATTTATTGTTGTCTCAAATATTCTCATAATGTCCATCATACAGTTTGCTTAAGTTTTACATCATATAGCAAATGTTGAAGTTTCCATGAAAAGTGTAACAGTGTGCAGAAGTTGTCACCTGGGTGTAACAATAGCCACTGCAGATGGTAGTGTTGATGGCCACGCACTGGGTACAGTCTTGCTTCTCAATCCATAAAGTGTAATTCTTCAGCATACAGCTATACACCGCACCAACCATCAGTGCACACAGCAGCAAGCATTTCAGCGCAAACAGAGGCATGCTAAATCTGTAAACACATACAAATGTACAGACAATTAAAGATACGTGCAAGCAAACCAAATATACAGATGAGCACTATCAATGCAATGTTTGCTCAGTTTCGTGCAACCCTAAACTGAAGAGAAGAAAACAAACTGGGACATATAACCTTAGTGATATCTTGAAACTGCAGAACTGTCAGTTCATTAGAAAATCTATTACGATGGGGCGAGTTTGGTTCTCTCCTGTTCCCGCTCTGTAAGTATCTGAAACTATAAAGGATGCCCATCCTCTTTTATGGAAACCTTAATCCACCCTGAGTGCCCCAGTAGACTTTAGTATACAATATCATTCCAATAATAGCGTCAGCTGACGGCAATGTTTAGAGCTCCTTTGTGAGCGGCTCCTCAAAGAAACAGTATATTGTTAATTTTCACAGGTCATACCGAAGAATACAGGGTCAACCATTTGTTAAACTGGAGGTTGAACTGAGTGTCATACTTACATAATATCACTGCAGGTTGAAAATGCTGCCACAACATCTGCGCAAACCACAAACAACAGGTTATACAACTCTGGCCCCGACCCTCAAACGTGTGTGGCTGGGCAAAACTGATCCATGTGACTGATTCCACACGTTTTAGGTCGTGAGAAGTGAACGAGTCAAAGAAAATTCCTCAAATGGAGTCTCCTTTTTAGTGAAGTTAAACTTGTGTCAGTAAAGTACATTGTAAGCTCCTCATTGAACGCTCACTTGTTGTACTTAGTGATAATGATGTTTGAGCAAACAAATCATTTATAAAATGTGGAACTATAAGATAAGATAAGATAAGATAGACTTTATTAATCTCACGAATGAGAAACTCGGTGTTGCAACAGCTCAAGTTACAGGTAGTACAAAGGGGGTAGAAAAAGGTGCACAATCTTCAAGAGTAGGCACAATATACAATATAAAAATACCATAATTATAATAAAAGATAAAAATATTAAGTGTCAGGAAGACACGGAGTACAAGGTAAAAAACACGAAGTACAAGGTAAAAAGTGCAAGTATTATTTCAAGTGCCAGTACTACTTCAAGTGCAAGTACTACTTCACTTTGTTGTACAGCCTGACTGCAGTAGGGATGAAGGAGCTGCGGTAGTGCTCCTTCCTGCACGGAGGGAGTCTCAGTCTCTGACTAAACACATTTCTCTTTCTTTATGAATCAAAAAACAATTAAAGAAACATTTAAAAGTTCCAAATAGTAATCAAATGGAGACAAAATCAGAAATGATCTCCTTTTACATTTTCAGTGGGGATCGTTTTACTTATGCATTCTGCTGTAAATGTGATCGCTAATATTGGTTTGGCCTGGCTGATGCTGGGTCAGCATGTGTCCTACAAATAAGGTAAAAAGGGTATAGCCTCTTTAGCTAAGCCATTAATGCTCCCATAATTCCCATCTGTTCTTAATAGAAGTGGCCATGTGCCCTCAGATTTTTCCTCACTAAATGTTGTAATTAAACACGTTCACATGTAAGAGAGGCCTTTAAATCTTCTGGGAACAAGATTTTAAATAACTGCAAATGTATAAATTTCAAAATTCTTCACGACTTAATTCATTTTATTCAAGTGTCAACTTCACATCATAACTGAGATATAAAAATTTAGATGAAAAATATGCAATTTTGTGTATAATTATAAACATTATAAACAGAGAAACCCCCAAACGTAGCTTTTTTTTCTTCGTATAGGTTAAATCTCTCAATTGTAAATGAATTTCTAATTTTGATTAGACTAAGCTTCCATTTGTCTTTAAGAAAAATGCTTCTGATAAACAGCATCCATATGAAATCCATCCTGAAATACATTAACTACTGTTTTATTAAATTATTCATCTTACACCATGCAGTCTTGCGACCTGGCCCCTGTTATTGTCACTTTGTTTTCGCTCTACATTTAACATGACGGGTCGCAGTTATATACTGCAGCCATCAGATAATTACAGCAAACTGGGTCGTGGAAAGTTCATCAATTATCTGTGCTGACACATCCCGCTTATTTGAGACCAGCGGATTATTATTTCCATGAGGTATGAGAGAAGAGAGAGCAATCAAACTGATTCGTATCTCTCTCCAGACATTACTGTGTCAGTTGAATACTACACGGTACACACATTCTGATTAGTGAAGATCAGGGTTAATTTACTTAAATAGCAATATTAATTACATAAATATTTACTTTTTTGACTACTTGCAATAATCCTTCCATATTATATGGAACTGGCACACAAAGCTACTATTTCATTTAGAAAAAAAATTGAATAAAACAGGTTTGCACACTTTCAAGTAGCCTTGTAGCACACAAAAAGATCAGAAAGTATGCATGTTAAACAGTTTAAAATATTTGATGCTTACAGGTTAACCTGTAGGTTACAATGGGAATCTTACAAATGTTGTGAAATTTAGTGGATGCTGCTGGGCTGGTTTGCTGTTCTGTGGTTAACTGCAGTAGTCAGTCACACAGACAGAAGGATCCAGAACTCATCTTGGAGTAGGCCAACTCAATAGACAGATCATTTCACTGGCCTCCTGTTCAACCCACTCTGTGAATTTGTTATCATCGTGGCATCACCAGATGACATTCTAGTTTCTATTCTAAACTTAACTTGGTCCTAAGAGGTTCGAGCCCTCTTAGGACCTGGGATAATCTCCCTCTCTCCTCTCGCTGTGGGTTCCCTGGTGCGCCCAAGTTACCACAACTTCGGGGAACCCGAAATTTTGCCTTTTTACAATTTTATTTGCTTTTTTTTCACACCCTGCAGCATTTCTGGGACGGCTTCGTTGTCATGGCAACCAAGGACAACACCAGCTTGGCTTCAAGCCCAGAGGCCACAAGCACACACTCATCAAGTCTGTGTGTGTGTGCTTATGGCTGCGTCTGCCCATTTTACATTTGCCCATTTACAACAAGGCCTACTATATGATTTCACGCCTATTCATATATTAACTGTTGTTTCATAAAAGGAACCATCAAAACTCAATTCTGAAGGTTTGCTCATTTAAACTGAAAAGGGTGGCTCACTTTACCACAGTGCATTGAGATAAATTGAGCTGCCCATAAAAAGTTTAGAATCTGCTCTGTGTTTCAAGATCATACGGGCAACAATTTGTGTTCCAATAAGGCTAAAAACTGGGACAGAAACATGAACTGGTTTTGTTTTGTTTTGTTTTAGGGCAAAATCCAAGCCGTGCACCAAGGACAGTAGGACACAATATGACCAAGGAGTTGTTTTCCGAAAGTTTAGTTAAGTTGTTACGCGTTAAACAAGAAAGCAGTATGAAAATAAACATCTGAAAAACCCACAGTAAACACTTTACATACAGGTGCATCATCTGTAAAGACAAATTAAAATGGCAGTATTTTTCAGCTTTATGCATTGTGCACCTCAAGTAACAATTATTTCTGTATGAGAAAACTGCGCACGTTAGCATCATTTAAGGATGCAGAAGTTACTATATGCAGACTCTAATATCATCAGTGGTCATAAAAGACAGGTTCTGGGGACTTCTTGTGTCTCGCCAATGTCATATGCACAAACTTCATGAGAATATAGGCCAATGCAAAACCAGATAAGCTTATTAAGAAACATTAACATTCATGTTTCGTCATTAACATACATGAGAAAACAAATGCTTTAGTGTTCAGTGTCTAAATCCTCAAGCATTTCCTTTATAACCTTGTGTTTACATTGCCCTCTCTCACAGAGCGATGTGAATATTTTGAATATGAATATTTTCTACAACTTTGGATTTCGTGTTAGATACAGATTTATGATTTGCATTCACAATGTTGTTGCGTCTTATGCCTGTGCCACAGTCAACAAAATTAGACTACTGTGATCAAGAGGAATGGCATAAATGACAATCAGGTCACATGATCCTTGATGCTGAATGTTCAATATTTGTGCAAAATGTGGGGGGAGAGTAGTCTGAATTGGGTTCTGGAGATTTACTCCACCTCATTCATCGTACTCAACCGCCAGCCGCGAGCGCTTCCAAGTCATCAGAGCGATACATCCACCGAGCCAACCGGCTTCTCCTGCTACACCCGCTCTTATTGACCCGTACTTTCTGTTCACTCGCTCACCAGATTCAGGTGATGCCCTGCAAGGGCAATGATTGGCTCATGTCTCAGACCTTCCCCAAGGTGACTGGTGAGTGACAAGCAGTGACAAGCACTCAGCACGTGACCTCTGCAATGAGCTTCCTCCCACGGGTTAGTGAGAGATGCCCGTCACGTATAACAACGGTCAAAAAAGCGCGTGGAATCTTTATCACGGTTTGTTTGTTGCTTTAACGAGTATTTTGGGATGGTTACAATATGAACCATCCCAGAGGGAAAACATAGTTTACAAATATGTTTAGATCTTTTTTATTTTGTTTTAATTAATTTTTTTTAAAAGAATGTACTGAACGCCCCGTTGCATTCTGGGCCGTTCAGTACACTCCTTTCATTGCGCTTATTATTTCGATCAAGAAGACTTTTTAAAATGTATTTCACAGCCCAGAAAAAAAATATAAACAGGAATCCTCGATTGAAAACTTCAGGTAGTGTGTGAGGACAACCTGTTGGTTGTTTTTAGTGTTGTTAGTGATTTTATAGGAAACTTTTTCTTTGTCGAGATAAAGAATTTAACAAATAACATTTCAGCCGATGCTTTCAGAAGACTTACATCAAAGACTCCTTTTTACTCCATTCTGAAGTTGTTGAAATCACGACTACATAGCTGAAATCGGCTACAATAGAAGACGAGTAGCCAAACCCAGACATGTATGTATAGTTGTGATTTTATTCAAACACTAGATGGCAGGCAAACACAGTATCAAATTTTTCTTCTCAGCTATGAGAGAAATCGTGTGTTGCTGCATCTTGTGATTTTGTCAGCTTGTTTAACTCTCCCCCACGGGCAGCTGTAAGGTGAAGAGTATAATTCACACAAGCAGAAATGTTTTATGAAGCTCCCAGACCCCAAGGAGATATAATTAACTCAATGCTCAGAGGAACAGGTGTAAAATGAATATGGCCAGATCACAGATGGCATGCAAGGAAATTTGGTCCCAAGCCCACAGAAAAGGTATTTATTGTGTTTTCATATGAAGGAAATGAGGCTCAGTCGCTGTTAAAATGCATAGCTTTCCTAAACACGTGCACAGAAAAAGCTCCGTAGGCGGCAGTGAACATCCTGCTTCCTCAGTCATATAATAAATGGTCAAGGCAAGGTCCTCTTCACACAGAGAGACAGCCACAAATAAAGAGTGGATGTACATCTTGATAGGGGGGGGGGGAACTTTGATGTGAAATAACACCGGACTGGCAGACAGTCCAGATTTCCAATGAATGAAATTAGAAAATACAGTATCACCAAGGACAACATGTTATAATCTGTTTTCTGGGGCTTTTCCATCTATAAATGAGTCTTTTCTCACCAGCTGCTAACACCTTTGAATTACCACCCAATATGAAAAAGAAAGGTGCCATGTCTTAATGCTGATTTTAAAACGATTTGCGTTTTATGAGAATATCAGAAAGCTCAATATGTTCTGTCATCTGGGGTTTTTGCTTCCTACAATCAAGACAGCCTATTTTAAGTTGGGTAACAGAGAGATTTTTAGTACCAGGGCCATTTTTGGAAGGAAGAAGAGAAACTAATTTGACCCAAATCATCTCTGGTGTCCTTGAAGACACTTATTAACAACCTCGGGAATCTGGAGACCACCTCTAGACAGCTCTTCGCCACTTCTCCTCTACTGTCCTTTGTGATCTTCCCTGTCCTAACTTTTATTCCACCTTCCCTTTTTGTCTGTGTGCACCTTCACTTTCACTTACACAGACCCACAAGGCTCCACCAGGGGCTCAAAATCAATCTCACAGTGCTTAAAATAATCAACCTAGTTGAGGCAGAGGGCTTACCAGTAACATGTACAGTAGCTCACTTCCTGACTCCTTATTTTTACTTCCACCCTGCCTCCCTGATTGTGAGTGACTGCCAGCCATCTCAGGATTTATTAGCCTCAAATATACTGAGTATATGCATCCCACTAATATTTTTGGTAACCATCAACAAGCTTCTGTCATAGTTTTGTCTGGATATTTTTGGGAAGAAGCCTAATGTTACCCTGCTTTATCCGTTGCAAAAGCAGTTTTGATGTATGTTTGAAATAATTGTCCTGTTAAAACACCCAGTCATGTCAGACTTTCAACCATCTAGCTGTTGACTTGAGGTGAAGTTGAAGAATTTAGAGGTAGTCCACTTTTCCATCCATTTTTTACAATGTACCAGTGGCACAGGCAACAAAATAGCCCCAGAGCATGATGCTACCACCACCATGCTTGACAGTTGGTACAGTGTTCTTAGGTTCTTAGGAGAGCCCCACCTTTCCTCCTCCAAAGATACCTCTTTGAGGCCAAATAGCTCAGTCTTTGTCCCATTTGACCATAAATGTCATGGTACTGGGTCTATGACCCAGTGTTTTGCGTTTAAGTTAGTTTTTCCTTGATTATGTATTATATGTTTTATTTTGTTCCCCAGTCGCGTCTCATGTGTCTCCTCTGTCTCTGTGTTCTGTGTCCCCTTGTTTAGTGTCAAGTCCGTGTCTCTGTCCTGTGCTTCCTGTTTTACTTTTTAGTGTCATGTCTTTCGTCAGTGTGTTTAGTTTTGCTTCCCCTTGTCTCGTCATGTTTATTACTCCCAGCTGTGCTCTCCTCCTGTGTCCCATTCCCTCGTTATCCCTGAGTGTATTTAAGCCCTGTGTTTTCCTTGCTCTTTGTCGCGTCGTACCCTCATCATGCTGTGTGTTTCCCTCCGTGCTTCCAGTGTTCTTCGTCCCAGGTGTTTAGTTATGTTATTCCCAGTTTCTAGTTTAGTTTGCCGGTTCATGTATGCTATTTTGTCACTGCAATAAAGCAGCCTCCTTAAGTTTATTTCCCGTGTGTGAGTCCTGCGTTTGGGTCCTTCCTCCTGCCTGCCACACAGCAAACCATGACAGCTTGACTTCCTTTTCTT
>VVHJ01033839.1:0-10442 GCA_015107715.1 Tylochromis polylepis
CAAAGAGGCGGGGGGGGGGGGGGGGGGGGTTGTACTACCGTCTCCTTACTCTGTTCCTCAGCCTATTTGTTTGCTTGCTTGTTTCTCCCTTATTTCCTTTTTTCTCACTTGGTTTTTATCACAGACAACCTGAATACCCATGGAAGCTGAAACCTTGGGATTCAGTGTGTGGGTCTGGGCGTGATTGTGTGACTCTGTCTGTTTTCTGCAGGTTTATTGCAGTCATCACTATGACTGATGGGGATTATGACTTCCTTATAAAGCTCCTTGCCCTGGGGGACTCCGGCGTGGGGAAGACCACGTTCCTGTACAGATATACAGACAACAAGTTCAACCCCAAGTTCATCACCACAGTTGGCATCGACTTCAGGGAAAAGAGAGTGGTGAGTTCTTACCTTTTATTATTCTTACAAATGTGCACCCTGTGAGGAGTTTGTAGAAATTTCTTTTTGGTTATGTAGTTTTACACGACATTTAATTCATCTTCATCTCAAGTTAGCAGCCACTTTGGTTACCATAGTTACTGTTTCATTTGTCCAGGGCTCTTAGTTATCAAAGAACAAACAGCAGGTCAGGTCAAGCCTAGGTTTTCTTCTGCTTTTCTTCCACAGTGGCTGCTGAGCTGAGTCACTGTGCAGTCATGTTATATTAACTTATGCAAGGAAAACAAACTTGGGTCAGATCCAGCCGGGAATAAATGACCCGGAATAAATTACCCGTGAAAAGATGGTCGTTAACTAGTTAGTGTCTAACATAATTGCTGTGGTATTTATAAATGAAGGCTTTCCCAATAAAGCATTTAGCTCTCAGAGTGGGGGCTTACTTGTACTTGTTATTTTCCAAAAATTGAGCCCAAGTTTGGGGAGACATCCTCTTTACTTTTGAAACTAACCATCAAAATTTCCTTTTTGATAGTTATGTGAGGGCTGGATCAAGTGACCCTGAAGCACCTGCTGGAGGCTCAGGTGGCTGGGGGACTTTCTAGGATGCACTGAGCAGGGTGTTTGGGCGATGCACTCATCTGATAGCTATAAAACAAATGCTGCCAGATAACAAAGGGCACTATGAGAGATTACCAGCCATAGTCAGTTGGCACACAAAGGTTCAGTAGCTAATTGGGTATGGATGGTTATGTTGTCATATATTTCTTTTCTTTTTTCTTTTTACTCTATTGCAGTAGTGGTTTTTAATAGAAGTTCATTCAGAAAGACATGAAAAATGTAGCCAGTGCACAAGTGCTTTAAACCTGCATTCCTTCTGATAACCACCAGATGAGTCATCTGGTTGAACAAATAAGTCCAGTTTTGTATAATTTCCCCAAGTTTATGGTCTTAATCGAGCAATATATTTCAGGTCTTATTGAACATAATATGATGATCATTTAGACTGAAAACCTGGGGTCATACGTGGTGTGCTTTAACATGGGCCTACCTCATGACTGACAAACAGCCCTTCTTTGAGTTTGTGGTGTGAGCCTTATTCCTAGTCAGATACATTCCTCGCTTTGGTCTTCAAAACAACAAGATTGCAGAAGTGCACAGCTTGAAAACAGATTCACAGTGTGCCTTCTCAAACCAGTGGGTAACCAATGATCTACAATTAAACGCGAACCCGGGGGAGGAGGAAAGTATCTTTCAGTTTTTTGTCCACCACAGAGGACGTGATGAATAAGTTGGGTCTAAGGAGGATATCCTTAACAGTCACAGGAACACAGCTCTGGTTGTAAGCATAGATGCCCAACCTACTTCCTGTTCAAACTTTTTGTTTGTAAGGGGCAGCCAATAAGAAGAAAGCTGGCTTAAAGTTAGGGAAAAATGACTAAAACAGTTTGTTTCAGACAGAAGATAAAACTTTTGAGGCCATATAGCAAATAAGGATTAGTTTGAACAGAAACTTATGCAAAGCATAATAGATCTTCTTTAAGGTCTTTCACAATATGGCACTAGGAATAGCAATATTTGCTTAATAAGACATATCACAATTAACATATAATATTAACATGTAATATTGCAAAAACAGTTTGATCAGCAAGTTTTACTTTTGTTTGAATACTGTTATTTATTAGCAAATATTAGTATAGTTAAACCCTAAAGTGAGGAGGTGCATTGTAAACAGCTGTTAATCATTAGCATGCTAGCGCTGTTTTTGTGAATAACCTAAGGTTGGTGTTTAGTTTAAATCATCACTATGTTCAACCACAGCCTCAGAGAGCTCCTAACACGGCTGAGGACTCTAAATCTATCCGTTTAATTTCCAGACCATCTGATTCCCCAATCTAATTTACAAAATGATATTATTTTAATCCACTTAATAGCTGCCTTGTAAAACTGTTGTTAGAAAAAAGCCCTCTGTGATCACTTTCTAATCTGCTAATGTTAAGAGCTAGTTTCACTTCTACACTGAAAGTACTTGGTACAAGTTGATCCTTACACCACACATACTGACAGAACCAGTAACTTTATAGTTACATAATGTGGTGACAATTCTAAATGTGATGCTTTTCTCCAGAGCTGACACTCATAGACCCTGAGAAATATGATGGTGACATGTCTTGACAAGTTGACAGTCTTATTAAAGTTGTTTTAGGCTTGAAAGATGGCTGATGAGACAGAAGCAATTTATTGCCATATTTGGACAGACAGTGAAGGAGATGTTGTTTTGGGTAAATGATGAATGACAGGTTGCAGAGCTCCTTGTTGCTCTAGAGGCAGAAGACGGCTTGTTGTTGTTGTTTTTTTTAATGACTTTATTTATTCCTGTGTTGTTGTTGTGTTGTGTTTTGTTTCTTTTAATGCTGCAGGATAAATTTGGACCAATCCCTCATGCTGTATTCCAGAAATTTGTTGTATTAAAATCCTTTTATAAAGTTTGAGACTTTCATACTTGATTTTGTATAGAGATCCGCTTTAAACTTCACCTGAGACTTGATAAAAGCTTCTATACTTGTTGTTAGAACCCCATCAGGATGAATGCGTGCAAATATCTCACTGTAAATGCTCTTATCTGAATCAGAGAGTGGGCGAAGCTTGGTTTGGTCACTTTGGTGCCCTGCTGCTTTCGCAGGTCTGAAATACAGACAATGCTGCTTTAATCCCACCTCTCCGGATGACTCATAGGATTGATTATTGTTTCATCACTGTGTGTGTGTGTGTGTGTGTGTGTGTGTGTGTGTGTGTGTGTATAAAGGTCACACCTTGCTTTCAAACAGTTCTGAGAATTAGACAGAAGCAGACAAATATGTGATCACAGCTGTACCTCCTCAGAGTTCTCACGAGGTCTGAAAGCTGAATGTGGATCAATTTGCTCATCCCATGAGACATTTAACCAGAGTTTGTAAATGAAAGTTTCGTGACTCCTAGACAGACAATTTAGTGAACACTTCTGGTAAACTGTGCTTCGGTGCTCATGCCATGAGGAAACAACTTATTATGACCCACATCTTTTTGATTCCTCTGGCCTCTGTATGCATTACAAAACTAGTAGCGTACTAGTTATTATGAAACTCACATTACCGACTGTTTTAATGCTTGATTATTATCTAAAAAATTTGACTTGTAACAACAGTAGCCACTGTTCAGCACATCTTTCATAGGCCTACATTAAACTGATTTAAATAAATGAAATTTTGAATGTAACTATTTGGATTATTTTAGTCGGGGTAAAATAAACAAACAAATGAAGACTAGAAACTGTTGATATAAGGAGGAACGTGGCTTTTGGGTAGTATAATCACACATCTTTCAGCCAGAAGACATAAGATTGAGCCCTGTATGGTATGGCTATTTATAGACTTTAGCTTTATTTTTACTTGTCTGGTGTTGTGAATCTCCTCTTCTGCTAAACCTCAAAGGCACTCTATTGGATTGAAGTCTGGTGACTGTGGAGGTCATTTGAATACAGGGCTCTCATCATGTTCAAGAAACCAGTTCGAGATGATATGAGCAATGAAATGTCATAACAGAAATTGAGATTCATCACACCAGGCAACACTGACTTGTATTGGGTGTTCAGAGATGCTCTTCTGTGTACTTTGTTTTTAACTAGTTATTATTTGAGTTACTGTTGTCTTCCAGTCAGCTTGGAGCAGTCTGGCCATTCTTATCCATCCTCTGAATGGTTAGGGTTAGGGCATGTTGTAAAATCGTGCCAATGGGATACCTAGTGAGCTAAAATGTGCTGATCATGCATCAGCATGTGACAAGTTGAATGAGAACAGCAACTACAATTGAATCTGACACTGTGTGTTCTTGACTATGGCCAGATGGATTTGAGCCATGTATTTAAACAAAAAAACAAAAAAACAAAAAAAACACAACAAAGCAGTCATCATTCATTCATTTCAATGCATCTATTTGAGCAGTGTAGTGGGTATGACTGCAAAGCAAAACTAGGTTGCTGAACAAAGGTACGGCAACGTGAACTCTTTCTGGTGTTTATCTCACGACTTTATAAAAAGTAGGTTTGATAAGTACTACCTTGATAACTTTCCATAGTAAAAACAAACAAACAAACAAAAGGCTGTGACACGTCTGTTATCCAAATAGACTTCCTCGATCAGAGTGCCTGTCACCCCATCTGAGCTAAAGCTCAGTTATCACCTTGATAGTGAAAGAACACCATAAAGTCAAATCTAACTGTTGCGAACATGATCTGTATAAACTCAGTCTAAAAAGGGTGTCAGAAAATGTGACAGTGTGTCACATTAGGGAGAATCAGAGGTGTGAATGATGCCTGAGCTTCCTGTGGTGACAGGAACACAACCAGCCAGCTGCTGCAAACAAGACTTCATCATTACCCAGTCAGGATCACTGTCCACATAAGTTTTCATCATACCTGATGAAATATTCATTGAAGCAGGGGTGAGGTGAAAAAATGGAGGAGGTATGTAAGGTGGTGAATAGTTCTTCAAATACAAATGAAAAGATCCCAAAGTTAAACTAAACTTTTAGGATATTTCATTGTATTTATATTATATATTTTATAACATAACTGGTGTATCACATCTTTGGAAAGCTGAGTTTAATTTCTCTAGCCACACCCAGGCCTGATTATTGCCACACTTGTTCGCAATCAAGCAATCCCTTAAACAGGACCTGCCTGACAAAGTGGACCATCAAGATCCTCAAAAGACAGACATGCCGCGGCTCAAAGAAATTCGGGAACAAATGAGAAACAAAGTAATTGAGATCTCTGTCTGGAAAAGGTTAAAGCCATTTCTAAAGCTGTGGGACTACAGCAAACCATGGTGAGAGCCATTATCCACAAATCACAAAAACAGAAACGGTGGCGAACCTTTGCAGGAGTGGCCGGCCGACCAAAAGGTCACAAAAGACCCCAGAACAACATCCAAAGAACTGTAGGCCTCACTCGCTTCAGTTAAGGTCAGTGTTCATGACTCCATAAGAAAGAGACTTCCAAGATGAAAACAAGTGCTGAGCAAAAGAAACTTAAAGGCTCCTCTCAGTTTTGCCAGAAAACATCTTGATGATCCCCAAGACTTTTGGAAAAATACTCTGTGTAAAGTCAGTAAGACACTAAATTACGATGGTGGTAGTGTGATGGTCTGGGGCTGTTTTGCTGCCTCAGGTCCTAGAAGACTTGCTGTGGTAAATGGAACCATGAATTCTGATGTCTACCAAAACATCCTGAAGGAGAATGTCTGACTATCTGTTTGTTACCTCAAGCTGAAGTGCACTTGGTTCTGCAGTAGGAAAATGATCCAAAACACACCAGCAGGCCCACTTGTGAATGGCTCAAGAAAAACAAAATGAAGACTTTGGATAGGCCAAATCAAAGTCCTGACCTGAATCAGATTGCAGATGAACACACAGATGCTGTGTGTTCATCCTCCAAAACCCTCCAATGTGGCTGAACAACTCTGCAAAGACGAGTGGGCCAAAATTCCTCAACAGCACTGCAAAAGACTCATTGTGAGTTATCGCAAATGCTTGATTGTCGTTGTTGCTGCTAAGGGTGACCCAATCAGTTATTACGTTTAGGGGCCAATCACTTTTTCACACAGGGCCATGTAGGTTTTCATTTTTCCCCCTTAATAATAAATAATATTATTGATGATGATGATGATGATGATGATGATGATGATGATGATGATGATGATGATGATAAAAAATAAACAATAAACACCTTCATTTACAAACTGCATTTTGTGTTTACTTGTGTTATCTTTGTCTAATATTTAAATTTGTTTGATCTGATGCATTTAAGTGTGAGAAACACACAAAATAAATAGGAAATCAGGAAGGGGGCAAAGACGTTTTCACACCACTGTAGATTAATGACTTTGACTTATCAAAGTCTACACAGTATCATGAGGAAGAAGTTTACAGTTATCAAGTGAACAATCTTACTCTATGGCTCTTTCCTAGCCCAAAACAAAGGTGCACCAGTCACCTTAGAGAGGTACTTACTTTTCAAGGTTGAGGACGGTTGACAGTTGTAATGGTCAGTTTTGGGCTGACTGATTTAAATGTCATTGTTTTGTTTGTTTGTTTCTTAACTGAAAGTCTTGAAATATACACCAGGTATATATATATTTTTTTTTTCATAAAGAGTCATCTCATCTAAAATTGTGCTGTTTCTTTCTCCTTAGGTCTACACAGCGTCTAACCCCAATGGGACGACCACGGGTAAAACCTTCAAGGTTCATCTTCAGCTCTGGGACACAGCTGGACAGGAAAGGTGGGCCAATTATCCCATTAGGACGAAGTCTTTTTCCTACCATGGTGAACATCTAACAGTCAGTCTGTTCACACATCACTGATGGCATCTTGGATTGTGGGCTTTAGACTTTCCGTGATTCTATAGGTCATAAATGCCTGGTGCAGCTGATGGTTGACATCAAGGCTTTAAACACATGTTTATGTATGGCTCTCACACACACACACACACACACACACACACACACACACACACACACACACACACACACACACACACACTTAGGCTGACGTAGCCACTGTAGACCGTCACCTGCCACATTCCCGGCGTTCCTCACGTTCCCTGCTGTTAATCTCTGTGGGACAGTCATGTGGACACCTGATTGTGCGCGTGAGTGTGTGTCCGGCCAGCACTGCGAGTGTTGTGCGTGTGTCGACTTTTCTTTCATCGCCACTTTAATCTCTTTAATTAACCTTAAAGTACATTTTAACACTTTCCTTTCTCACCTCTTCAGTCGAGGAACCATATTTAGTAACTTAAACAGACCTCAGATTTGGCCTCCCGGTGAAGAACCAGCCAATCAGCATAGATCAGGTTACGTGACATTATTGCATCTAATGACTCAATAATGGTCTGCATCATTCCAAGAATTCCAGAATTTGGGAAAATAGTTTTTTTTGCCTTTACCTGCTGTCACAACACTGATAAGCTGATGAAAGTCGTACGTTATATACATCAGTGTTTGTTCTGAATGCTCAAATATAAGCTAACAACAGTATACAGTATATTGGATGTATCACTATACAGTAATTACACATTTACAGGCTATTAATAGTGAAATATGTGCTTTTGTTTGTTTTATGATGTCATAATAGTTTTTACTAGACTTAAATTACATATTGATGTTTATTTTTACTGTTAGAATTCATTTAGTAATTCCACAATTATAATTTATTTAGTTTTTATTTACATATAAGGGTACCACCAGTTCCTCCGAAGGGTGGCTGGCCTCTCCCTTAGAGATAGGGTGAGAAGTTCAGCCATCGGGAGGGGCTCAGAGTAGAGCCGCTGCTCCTCCACATCGAAAGGAGCCAGTTGAGGTGGTTCGGGCATCTGACCAGGATGCCTCCTGGGCGCCTCCTGGGTGAGGTGTTCCGGGCATGTCCCACCGGGAGGAGGCCCCGGGGCAGACCCAGGACACGCTGGAGAGATTATATCTCTCGGCTGGCCTGGGAACGCCTCGGTGTTCCCCCGGACAAGCTGGAGGAGGTGGCTGGGGAGAGGGAGGTCTGGGCTTCTCTGCTTAGGCTGCTGCCCCGCGACCCGGCCCCGGATAAGTGGAAGAAGATGGATGGATGGATGGATGGATGGATGGTACCATCAGTAGTTACAATGCAGTTTTTAACTGTTGCTTTCTGTAGCTGTACAGCACAACATGTTCACGTCTCAGTGGGTCAAAGGCTCGCTGTGATGTAAATAAACCTCAGTGGAAAATGTCCTGCCTGAAGGATCGACTTTCTTCTGCCGTTCTTTGAAGAAACGTCATCGATCAAGTTGTTAAAACTCAGTTCAGAGTCCATCAGATGTTTCAGGCGTCTCTGTGTCATCCTGTTTTCCTTGAAGTTCGTTCAACTGTCTTCACTTTCAACTCACTTCAGTTTCACCTTCAGCCTGTCTTTATAATCAAGTGATTTAATTAGCAATGTGCTAACAGTTAAGCCAGTACTTATAAAACCATGAACCACCACCGTCTGTGGGGAACATGGACGACTACGGGACACGAACCAGCTCCGGCATCGGCTTCGACTCTCTGCGCCAACCTGATGCAATGATTGGAATAAAAAGGTCACCGGACTCCTAACCGTAACCCCCGTAACTCTGTCGCTCTTTCCTCAGACTTGCATCCACGTCCTCTGTAAATCAGACAGCTGATTCACACACGACCACATACAGCATGTGAGTTACAGGGTGTGGATCTTTCCTCTAATGCTGTAAATATGCAGTATTTTGTCTTCTAAAGGAAGTATCCCTTCAAAAGAATACTACACATACTGTGTGTGTGTGTGTGTGTGTGCGCGCGCGTGTGTGTAATCACATCTCTTCTGGCAAAAGGTGACCCATTTCTCAGCTTCGTCTGGGGCTGCGTTACATGCAGGTGTGTGTGTCTGCTCCCACTTCCTCGTCACCTTATTCCCGGGACACTGCCAACATCTTGGGTTGCTCACATCACACACACGTCACATATACACACACACACGTCGCGCACACATGTTGCACACACACATTGCACACACACGTCACACACACACATGTCACACACACATGTCACACGTTGCACACACACGTCACACACACATCACACACACACGTTGCACACATCTTGCACACACATGTTGCACACACACACGTATACACACATCTTGCACACACAAACATGTTGCACACACACTCACACACGTACACACACATCTTGCACACACACATACGTTGCACACACACGTCATGCACACGTTGCACTCACACACACACACGTACACACACACGCAGTTAAAATATTTTTCCCTTTAACATCGTGTCGATAAAATAAAATTCACTGGCAGGTTTTTTTTCTGAAAACTTTAAAAAGAGTTCAGCGTACCTTTTTAAAGGTTCTGCTCTTTCCCTTTTTATTTCCATTTCTTTAAATCTAAATAACTTCTCACCGCAGAATCATATTTCTCATTTTAACAGCTTCAAATGAAACACTCTGTAAGCCCTCATTAACGATTTTACGTTTCACACATTTTTATAACATGCGTATAATTCTGAGAGCTGTGTGTGAATGACACAAACTCGTTTTGGTTAATTAGCAGTTATTTTCAGATGGATGTGGTTCGTTTGCCACCCCGACCACCTCCTGCTCTTCAGACACGTGGCCCTTCATTTATTTCAGCCAGCTGTCATCTGACATCAACACGCTGTAAGCGAGGAAAAAAAAACTGTCATATATAAACTGAAAAACGGACTCAGGGTTAAAACTCCGGCTGGCCCTCACAAGGATAGTCAAAGCTTCTGCATAACGAGAACAGAAAGAAAGAGGAAAGGAGAGATGGGAGGAAAGTGAGACTGAGATGGGAATCAAACATGAGACAGAGGGAAATGAAAAAAAAGGCTAAAAATTCAGTAAAATGTGTCAAAAATGAAGAGCTTTTTAAAACTGAGCTTTATAAATCTGTCCTCCACTAAATCACACATCAGCAGTTGGGTGTTTATATTGAGAAAGAAAGGATGTCTAGTTCTCTAGTAAATAAGCAGGCTATATAGGTTCAAATGGTGGTGAAATCTAGTGGAGCAAAGGAGAAAGTCATGTGATCCTTTAGAGCAGGGGTCTCAAACCCGCGGCCCGGGGGGCCACTTGCGGCCCACGTCAGCCCTACTCGTACATTGACGTGAAGAAATATAATGCAATTTGGCCCGTGGAGGATTTGTTTGTTGTTGAGTGCAACGTTAAAATAAGTTCTTTAAAAAGCACAAAATGATTGAACTTGAAGGCAGCATGAGCAGAGAGCACAGACGTGCTGAGGGATCGGCTGTGTTGGTTCAGTGACAGAGTCAAACACTAATGTGCACACTCATGTCTGCACTTGTATTTTGTTAAATACGAAGACAACGACAGCAGCAGTGCTGCCACGTGTCTGACCACAGAGAGAGGACCAGTGTGTTTGTGTGGTGGTTCAATGAAAGGCTTCAGTTAGTTAAGAGGGAGGAAAAAAGAATCTGTGTTC
>VVHJ01033843.1:0-13546 GCA_015107715.1 Tylochromis polylepis
ACCATTACTGACCCACTGCCAAACCGGTCATGCTGGAGGATGTTGCAGGCAGCAGAACGTTCTCCACGGCGTCTCCAGACTCTGTCACATGTACTCAGCGTGAACCTGCTTTCATCTGTGAAGAGCACAGGGCACCAGTGGCAAAGTTGCAAATCTTGGTGTTCTCTGGCAAATGCTACCACTAGAGTGAAATCACTGCCAGCATTCAAAAGTGACCAAAACATGAGCCAGAAAGCATAGGTACTGAGAAGTGGTCTGTGGTCACCACCTGCAGAACCACTCCTTTATTGGGGATGTCTTGCTGATTACCTATAATTTCCACCTGTTGTCTATTCCATTCGCACAACAGCATGTGAAACTGATTTTCAATCAGTGTTGTGGACAGTTTGATTTCACAGAAGTGTGACTGACTTGGAGTTACACTGTGTTGTTTAAGTGTTCCCTTTATTTTTTTTAGCAGTATCATGCTGATATGTATATCAGCATCTGAATAATCCATTATCTTCCACACCAGAAAACATGCAAAAACATTTCTGACTATACACCAAGTTAAGGATGAAATACTTTTCCACACTGCCCTATGTAAGGCTTTTTTTTTTTTAACACCGGTATAAAACGCCCTGTGTCAGCACTGAAAACAGTTCAGTGGATGCTCATTTTTTCCCTCTTTCATTATCAAATAACGCTGAGGAGATGACAATGAGGCCATTATCACCATCATCGCACCATCAGGAGTATCGGTGCGATGATCGCCCAGAGAAGGAGCAATTAAGTTCGCCCTCCGTGTCGACCACCACCTACTCCGTACACAATGTATGGGTGTGATGACCTTTATACATCAGTATGTACATTGAAAGAGACAGAGACAAACGAAGGCAGACAGAAAATCCACACTAAACGGCCCTCTTGTTTGCAAGCGAATACCACTAGGTCTAATCATGAGTATTTATAACTCTGCTGAATACCATTTTGTGCAGGCAGACACAGACAGAGATGTAGATAAACAGAAAGAGACAGAGAGTGATAACCAGGGAAGGGGAGAGAGAGGAGGAATGAGTTCATCGTGACAGATGGGCCTGGGTAACTTCCAACCTCCAAAGCTCCTGCAGTATGACAAAGATTACACATGAGCATTGAAAATAAATAAATAAAAGTCCTGTGTCCTTTCTGGAGTGCACATGTTTATCATTTAAGAGACAACCCGGTGTAAATCTCGCATGAAATGCATGCACAGATGCAAATATCAGCCACATGATCGAAAGACCCTATACTGGTAATGTTGACCAACATCTGTGAACATCTTCGGTGACCTAGTGCTCGGAGAGCGATAAACAAAATGGATCGTTCTGCCTTTGCAGGAGGTGCTAATCTGTCAGTGAAGCCTCTGCTGTTTAACTTCTGTGGCACGAGCTGCCCTGCAGGGGTGAGGCACGGAGAGTCTCTCGCCATGGTGGTGAGAATTGCGAATGTGAGAGCCAATTAAAGTCAGCGCAGACATAGAGACACACAGGACTCCTCCATTTTTCACCACACAATAGCTCACACATTTTTTTGTCTAATGAGTTTCAGCTTCCAAAAAACCTCCAAAGAGATCCTCTGACATTTTTAATTTTTATTTGGCCTTTTTTCCCCCCCTGTCAGAAATTCGCACAGTAGGCAAAAATATAATCACGTATTCTTTGGTTTCCCAAAACTGGTTAGTTAGCATTGTTACTTTGCTCCTTCCTGAAAACAAAGGGCAGAGTTGGCAGAAAACACGAAGCTGTTTTTTTGTCGCTTTCCTTTAATTAAGGTTCCAGTTTCATTGCTTTTTGAAAACGCATATTCAGACTCTCTTTGTACACAAACGCAGACAAAATAATGTCCAATTTAATGTAGAAAAAAAGATTTTAAAAAAAATACAACAAAAGAATTAGAGTTTGCTACAGAGGACAGGAAAGAGAAGTGAATGTGCTCAAGTTACACTGAATCCACATTACCGAAAAACAGATGCATGAGATGAGGCGCCTGCTGAGCAAAATCCAGGCGAGATGCGCAACTAATTCTTCTTGAAGTGGTATGAAAAGCTGTATTTGACAATTTTCCTTTGGCATTTCCTCTTCCCCAACAGCACGGTCATGCTTTTTATATTAAAATTGTATTTATGAGCTGAGTGTTATCTAGAGCATCTATTGGTTCACATACTCCAAAGTCCTTCTGCGGTCTCTTTGTGGAGTTTCCCCAGATATTGTTTTGTATTGACAGTTGTTGGGAAACTAAAAGCTTGCACTGACTGTGACATACAGAACCGACTGGGTTTTTCCACAGTTATCGCTTTATCCACAGTGCAGACAATATCTGACTGTGACAGAGAGGAGACAAGCTAGGGGAGAAAATTACATCTGCAGAGATAAAAGATAAACTATAATTTGCTGTCAGTTGCCTCCGGATTGCCAAAGGTCTCTCACCCGGTCTGCTTTCAGCAGCGTGATGGAGGTGTCAGTTTGTTGCCTGTGCCAGACAGGCTCCATTGTCCAAAAATCACAGGCTAGTCTGGGCTCAAATCCCAAAACGACAAACTTTTGTCCACAACCACCTGCAAGTCTTTAATTGCATTTCTTTGTTTTTCCACTTGAAATGCATTTGAAGCTCAAGCCAAGCCCCTGCATTTATAAAACTTTTTAAAAGACTTTAAAGGGTAATCATGTTAGGCCTGGCAACCTCCGGTCTCTAGGGAAAAATATATATTTCGCAACGGTCTGGAGAGTGGTTGCTGGAGGTTGTTGGCTGCTGCTGGATGAAATTGGTTGCATGGTCACCTGTAGTTTGCATGGAAGTCACATATTTGTTTTCAAACACTCGTCATTTACTCTCCGAGCGGCATTTATGAAAAGTTGACATAAACCGTAAAAAGAGAATATTTGCCTTCAAAGTAAAAGCTCTACCCTACTGCTAGAACCAACACGCTTCAAAAGGCACAAGTTTTACTTTGAAGGCAAAGATTCTCTTGTTTCTGGTTTGTCTTGCACTTTTCATAGGTTCACTATGGCTTGGTGAATGGTTTGCAGACAAGTTGGGGTCTTCCAAGCAAATTAGTGGTGACCAGTGTAATCTGCTTACAACCAAAGGAATTGTATACGTCTTTGTGACCAACTGCCAGCAACTGTTTGCCAACCAGTTGAGGAAGCCACATTCCTTTTCTTAAGACCAGTGGTTCTCAGGTGATCTCTAACCAGTCTCTAGATCTGCGTGACTTAAATAAGCAGGAATTGTGATCATGATTTTTGCCATTGTACAGCCTTACTGGGGCTTACTGGTTGCATGGATTAATCAATGTTTCTTGAGCTTCTAGTGCTGTCAGAGGTCTGAACAACAAAACAGGATTTGAGAACCTTCACAGACACGATTTGAGCTTATCTAAATAACTTAGGCTTAACGCTTGGTTTTCTGTACTGCGAAAGTGATTCCTCTCTTACAGGGGTATATCACCATGATAACATATCATGCAAACCCAGTTTGCTCTGGAGCAGGCTAGACTCCAGATTTGAGATCAACAAGTATGAAATCACCACCTACTGACCAATCAATGCTCTGGAAAACAGCCTCAGCATTCTGGGAATCTCTTAAACAATCTGTGTGCAGATAGGAGGGTTTAATGTTTTTGAATATTTTCTAATGTCTTTGCATAACTTCCTTTGTAAAACCAGCCGCTTTACTGCCTTACATATATCCATGTTTGTGATTGGTCAGAGGATGACAACGCCGTCCCCTTGCATGTGAATGCACAGGAGAAACTCTGGGTTAACTTGGTGACTTGATAACCAGCTTGATGTGACTGCATATGCTGATGACAGTGATAAGGTATGCAAATCTAGATAACGAGAAGATACCCTAGGTGTGTTGAATTTGCTTCTTTGCACACATAAAATGTGGAGGACTCTTACTGGCATTTCCTTTTGAAATTCACTTCTACAATATTACAAATGAGCAGCACTGATTAATCAATTATGTTTTGGTAGACCCAGAATAATGAGAACTCCAGTCATTCTCTCTAGCGATGAGCAAAGTCACTTCTAAAAAAAGATTTTCAGAAAACCAAAGTTCAAACCGTCTTTTCATCCTCTAAGTAACGACGCGTCTAAATGACACGTCCCTGTCCCTTGTCAAGCTACACTGTCAAACCTCGTCTTTACAGGGAACTTCTGTGCTTCAGTGCCTGCAACTGGTATTTCACCCATTCATTACCAAAAATCTAATTACAGGCTGCCACATGGTACTCATTTAAACATTTGAGTCTGCATAATTACTTTAGTCAGAGATGAAATGGGACAGAAGAGTCTGAGGCTACAAACAAGCCTCTCATGGACTCTTCCTCCTGGCAGAATGTAGTAAAATCTCGCCCTAAATGGAAACTATTACCATTTTTAAGCTAAAAATAACTTTAACTCATTATATGCGGCCTCTGTATATTTCTCACCTTTGTATTTATACTGTTCACTTCATATTTATAGAATCTCTCTGTTTTGGGGGCCCAGGTGCTTCATTATCCATTTCTTGTTAAAGCTAAACAGATTTATAATAAAATAAGTATTCATCTCATTAATCACCATCTTAGGACATTTCACAAGCCCAGATGTCACAATTTTGAAAGGCATGGTCGACCCCAATTAGTCGCTTCAGCTCTTATCACACTTTATCTGGAGCAAAGTGAATCCAGCCGTCACAACTACAAGAAGTTCAGTCGCTGTGTGTTACAACAGCTCGTCCGAGGCAGGAAGAAGAATGAGGGCAGAGAAAATGACGAGTTTTTCTGTATTCCAGAGTGGAAACCGCTTCTCTGATTGAACACATGTCAAGTTCACTGCCACAGAGGCTCTCGTGTGTAAAAAAAAAAAAAAAAAACCCTCTTTTTCCTCAAAGAAGCAACATCTAAAGTAAAGCTGTGTAACATTCACCAAAGCACAGGGAGTTCCAAATCCCAATTTTCTCTATGTATGCTGAATACATTATAGGACTTTATAAAAAAAAATTTTTTTAAATGTGGATTATGCTTTCTTTCTTGCTTCAGTTAAACTCACTTATAAGACCGACATCATGAATGTCTGTGGATTAAACATGAAGCAACAAATACGGCTGAAGAAATGAGTTAATTAATGCTAGAAAGTAGTTGGGTTTTTTGTTTTGTTTTTTTACATTTAGACAAGTCTGGCACCAACTGGTGACAAGTTCAGCTGCTGACATGAACGCCGTTTGCGTCTGGGGTCTTTTTGCTAACCTTAAGGAGAGAAGCCTGACAAGCTTAAAAATTACTTATGAAATTATAGCATCCCATTTGGTATTCCTTTTCCATCTTCCAATCCTGACAAGTTCTCTGTGCAACCTGACAAAATGCATCCAGTCTCCACATGTCCCATCAGCTTTGCTCTGTGCTTTCATTTCTATGGGTTGTGTTACATTCTGGCTTTATTATTCCCAGAGTCCTTTGACTATGTGTGATCTCTGCTCCCTACCCTGCTTGACTATCTTTAGCCTTGCATCGTTGAAGACTTAGTGGTTATGTATATATAACCGACTGCAATTATTCACAGTTGGCTTCAGCTTTGTTACGTTTTAATTAGTTTGTCTCAACACGCATATAGCAGGCCTACTTTTGTCCTGTTAACAAGTAGAGAAAGTAGGTGAAGAAGGGGAGACGATATCGTTTGAACTTCCTTTCAGTTAACTTGTCTAATAAACGTAAACCAAAATGGATGTCAAATCTAGCAGGTGTGCGGTTGTTATATTGATATTTAAAATGATGGAGTCTGGTCTGGTAGTAATCCACCCCACTGCCAATGAACACCTGACAAGCAAGAATTTCATTGTACTGGGAAACATGACAATAAAACTTGAAAACTTGAAACTATAAAGATTAAGTAGTTTATGTAATAAAGTGAGCTTATGCATCATTTGTCTGTTTTTATTTATCTCCTTTTTTGTTCCAGAGAAGCAAAGACCTTTATTATTTACAATAAAAATAACTGAACAGTTCTTTAAATATTAAGCCTTTGCAATGCTAACGTCAAACAACACATAAATATCTTTATAAACCCAAGCAGAATAGCATCCAATTCTCTGATAAGCTTATAGAAGTCAACAACATCGTTGTTAGCTGACACCACACAAACACATTATGTTTACATTATTATCAGTGCCATTTCTGAGGCTGAATGCATTTCCTGCATCATTCATAGTAATAAATGCAAGCAGTAATTATAAGTGATTCACCAATTCAAGTTTTTCCATTTCCAAACCAACACAGACACTTTGACTACAGGCATCTACTGATATCGAGCACAAATCTGATACCAGTGTTAAATTTATAAGCTTGAAATCAATCCTTTATGTGTAAGGCAATATACAATATGACAAACGATAAAAAAAAAGAATAGGCATTTACTTAATTTGCTTAATTTTGTGGACTAATCCTCTCAAATTCTCAAATCAAGGTGAGTCCACAGGCTTCAGCTTACTATTGTTTTTTTGCAGACACGCAGGTTTCTCCTTTTTCTGCACCTCCTCTCTCTCTCTCACACAAACACGGTAAGAGATTGCGCTGACCAATAAACCTTTGTTACTCTAAGTGCAAATAAAGTTTCTCCAACAGGTGTTACACCAAACCACTGCCCTTCTAGCTTCTACTTTATGTGTCTTTGACCAAAGAGAATGAGACGACTAGAGAGAGAAGCTAAAGCGCCTTCTGATTGAAATCCTTCAATCATGGAAAAGCTCCCCAATTGCTGCGTCTTTGCCATTAGCTTCCTTCATGCCACATTAGCTGCCCTGCTAGCTGCTGCTGTCATGCAGCAAAGTAAACACAGAACAACATACCGCCCCCTCTAATTTCCCAAATTGCCCATCCTCAATTCCTCTTCTCGCCTTAGCGCCTCCCCAAGAGAGATGCAAGTGGAGGAGGTGAGGAAGAGACACAAGGAGAGAGGGGTCAAGGCAAGATGAGATAAGATAAGATAAGATAAGATAGACTTTATTAATCTCACGAATGAGAAACTCGGTGTTGCAACAGCTCAAGTTACAGGTAGGTACAAGGGGGGTAGAAAGAGGTGCACACTCTTCAAGTAATCTTCAACAGGCACTTAACTAAATAACACATCCTCTTCTTGGAGCAGTCACTTTAGAGCGACGCTGATTAAATATGACCCAAGTGCATCATAAATAATTTTGTTATAGCTGCAACTACAGCTGTATTTTATGATCTCAGATTTAACTGTACTAATGTCATGTTTTATATTTAGGAAGACTTTTCATTATACAACACAATATGGAGTAATCTGATAAGACATTATTGTTTAAAAAAAATTATAATGATCACAGAAACAGTTAAGGGCAAAAAAAAAAAAAGGATCATCCTAAATAATTGGAAGAGTCTTTCTCCTGCCGTGGTTTTCCATGTGTGCTGCGCCTCTTTTATACCCTTTAGGGATCACAACACTCCGAGACTGATTTCTGGGCTACAGGCTGAAGAATGGAGAAGACAAGCAGGCACAAATAAATGAAATGAAAAAAGAAATAAGCACATAGAATTGAATTGAACAGATCAGCACATTGTCAGGATCAGGTCAATATCCCATGCAAATATCCAATGAGTGCGTTCCCAGTAAAAATTTGCAACACTGATCAATATGAAAGAAAAATCTTGCGGCAATATTTTTTAAGCTGCATAGTGACTCTACTTAGGTCACAGAGAAGGATCAATATCATCGGCATGATTTTAGGGATCTCCATGTGGCGGGGGACAGCTGTCGACACAGGATCTGCAGATCATCATCTGTGATTCCTTTGATCAAAAGCTGCTCTTGCATTATCACGCACTACATGCGTTTAAAGTTCTGCCATAATCAGATATTATTAAACCTTTTTCACTGCAAAATTAGAATTTGTCATGCATTAACAAAAATCTATGCAAGTGTCCTGTTTTGTGGCAAACATAGATAAAACAAAATCATTACTGCAGTAGTAATCACACCTGTGCTTCTTTAACATCTACCTTAAAGAAGGCCATTCTTTAACCCTCATTTAGTTTTCAGTGATGCCTGCGAGCCCCTACTGCATCATCTGATCATGACCTTTGCCTATTTTGAAAGATTTCTCCCTCTCAGTCTGCCCTCGCAAAGTTGCGGACAGCCATCCACTCTGAACAGACTACAAATGGAAGTATCCCTCCAAATATTTGCTTTGATGACTGAGTCTTATTGTGAGGTCTCTGCCAGTTCTCTCTTCCAGCATCAACACCACTCTGTGCCAGCGCTGCGATATCAACAATTGGGCTAAAGCCATAAATAGGACTAGTTTGTAAGCTTCAATAATCACATGGAAAAATAGCCTATGTCTGGCTGAAACTCAAAAGTGATTTAAATCCACTGAGTACTGTCTTTGCTCCCTGAATATAACCATTTTCGGCACATTTCTCTTTGACAGTGTTGGCGTAAATATATTACGCCACTGACAATTCATTTTAAGACATGGAAGCTGTTTATGTGAAAACAGCTGCAGCTTTGAGTTAAACCCTGGAAATTATTGGCACTGACTGTAAATTAGGGGATGTTCTTTGTTCTTAAACAGAGCACTGGTGCTGTCTTTTTGTGATGCACTATGCTAGAGTTACAAGAAGGATATTATTTTTCAACTGATAAATTTCACACCAGCACAATAGCTTAACATCACAAAGAACCAGGGACAGATACACTTACATAATACAGGCACCAGCTACCAACCGTTTTCATTATTATATCATCAATTAATTCTTTAATCCAAGTCATGTCTGAACTGAAGGTCAACAGTTAAAACAACTCCAACAATAAAGGGCTATACATAAAAACAGCTAAACCTAATGGCAAGGCAGTTCCTCACAAAGTCATACATGCTCAAACCTGACTCTCCCCTCTGAATACTTTCCAGACTGAACAGTCAGCAGATAACACAGCAAAATTTAGCACACAAATAGTAAAATCCTGCCCTCCCAACATATAACTCCTCCTGTTATCTTGCCATAGCAGCAGCAGCAGCCCCGCTTGCCGTGTCCTCCCGAGAGCTCTCTCTCCCCATTCCCGTGCAGGCTGGCGTAGACCATAACAGATTGACTCAGGCTGACAACAGCTGCCAGAAGCCCGCAAGCCTCATCCTCCAGACACTGATGGATTGTGGGAGGGGAGCCAGGGTGATTAGCCCCTTGACAAGGGTGAATTATTGCAGTGTACCACCCCCAAAAGAGACTGCACCTGAGCTTTCACACTACTTTAAGTCATGCTTTTAATGACTACTCAGCCTCACAATGGCCTGAACTCTAAAGCTACACTGATCCATCTCAACACACACACACACACACACACACACACAAAATCTTACCGTGTTTAAACGTGTTACGCGTTTAAATCAAATGTATTAAAAAGTGAAGGCAATGTCTTCCAGACTGACAATCAACTTTTGCAATAAAGCATTTACTTTAAACTGCTTCAGTCACATGTGGCTCTTACAGTACCTTAAGGTTAGCAGTGAAATGCACTAAGGTCCACTAGGTGTGCACAAAACTGTTTTTCCCATTAAAAGACACGTTGCTTATGGCTCAGTCAAGCTATAGTAAAATATAGCAACCTCCTAGCAACTAGGACAACAGATAGTTTCTTACATTGAATTTTTTCAAATTTGCCAACCAACTAAAAAAGTTGCAGCAACCAAACGCTCACCTAGAGGTTGAGGGTCCAAGACTACTTGGATCATCTATCCATGGAGGAAAAACAGAGGTATTTAGAGAAGCTATGAATTTTAGGGACTTGTGATCCATAGTCTGCCCCGGCAGCTTCATTTAATCCCTGAAAGTGGTGACATCTCTCCCAGAGCTCCAGTGTGGTGACATCTATACGTATCTTGTAGAGAACAACTTAGACAAATGGCAATCACTCTCAAACAGATTGGCAAAGGTTTGCAAATAACTGCCAATTTAATTTCTAAACACAGAGAGATTGATTGCAACGTGTTGGCAATCAACTCATCAACAACACAACACTTTGTAATAGAGGACTCAGCTCACTAGTTGCCAACTGGTTGTACTCGGGTTATAATCGTGCATTAAAAGCAAAGTTGCCAAGCGCCTATGTGAATTTGCAGGTAATTTGCAATCTTGCAGCAACTTTGCACCATGTGTGGCAGAATTTCATAACTTCTGTTTCATATCTATGAGGATCTGCCTGAACTCTAAAGGCAAGTATTTCATGTCAATTTCTGTGTATGCAGATGGCAACCATTTTCAATTTCTTCCCAATTTATCATCCTATTACCACAAACAGATTACAAGTAATTGCCAACCTGACCCATTCAATTATGCACACTTATAAATCACTTCATAATCCTTACCTGATGCTCCACAGTCTAGCAACTTACAATTATCACCTTGACTTCCCCTCAACATTTATATGCACTAGATAGATAAACAGACAGACAGATAGACAGAAACAGATGGGAAACTGTTCTCTCCACAAATGAAAAAAAAAAAAAAAGGTTTTCACTATTGTTTGTCCATCAAGTGTCTTTCCTAAATAGTGTTTTGAAACATGGTCAATATAAATTCAACAGAACTCATTCCATCCATGTTTTGACAGACAATGAGAAAAGCAAACGACAATGAGAATAACGCAGCGCTAAACAAATTTAAATTTAAACACACTTATTTTTGTTCAAATTCAATGATAACTCATTTCTATAAAACCATTTCCCATTTCCAAAAGCTGTTGCGAATCCTCTCCAGCACACCGACTCGGTTTAATCTCCATCCTGAAGCATCAGTTGTTCTGAAGACGCCAACTGACTGCAAGTAGTCACAGCCTTGTCCTACCCATCTCTGAAACAAAACAGCCATTTAAAAGGCAATGAGATCACAAGTTTATTGTACTTTATTTGTTGCAGTAATTTTGATCATGCCAAAGTCCCCAACTACTGTTTTCCCTAGTGTGACTGTCGCATTACTGGAGATGAGTGAGCCGAGAAATCCTACCGCTTGCAGGCGGTGCATGAAGAGCTGCTGTTTGCTAAGTAAAAAGCAGGCCTGTCATTCTGCTCTTTTCTCATTTTCTGAGCCGCTGCATCTGTTCTTGTCAGAAGCTTCACTCAAAACATTTACTTCTCTCTTCTAGTGCAAAGAAACCATTCTTCTGTGTTTCAATAAACAAATGAAACAAGCTGTCCATGGTTTAACTTTTCCTGCCGTTTAAAGCAGATTTAGAGGATGATGCAGAGTAGCAGAGCTCACTCCTCCATAGTGTGACCAGTCAGCTATTCAAGTAGCTCTAAACCTCTGCACTTTCTCTGACAAGAGCAGAATAGTTTGATAGAATCCAAGTCAAGAGGCAGAAGCTCCATTTGATGATTCATCCAGGCCCTCATCACAAAGACGAGCCAATTAATGTCTTCAGTGTTCAAAAACCACAGCCGAACCCTCTCACTCTAGTGTGGTAAAAAACAAATCAGGACTGTCATAAAGAAGCACCTCCATCTCCTTCCATGGTACAGTGATCATCACGGGCAATCATCCAAATTCTGACCACTTTTCTCTTCATCACAGTCAGTGAGAAAATAATAACTGGGCCATTTCACAGCAGATATTTAGATATTTTGGCCTGCGATAGCAGTCGGAAAAGCACAGGTGTGAGAATCTCGGTGAGCTGGCAAGTACATACCTAGCAGTCTGGAGCTGAGAAACAGAGACACTTAAACAGAATTCAAGAATTATTCATGTGATTAAATCAGCTGCGTAACATGGGGATGGTCTCAAGTGGCTGAGCTGAAGGAAAATGGATTCCTTTTTGTTTTTTTTAAATTCCTGAAGATGTTTCACCTCTCATCCAATAAGCTTCTTCAGTTCTAACAGCTGATGGGGAGTCCCAGGTATTGAACTTCTAAAACAAGTCCAGCTGCCTACACAGGCGACATAAGGATTAGTTACTGCCAAGCTAATCCGAACGTTCATGAGCAAACCAAAATGAGTTATTGCTCACTGTCAGTGCAGCTCACACCAGTAAGAGGATACTGTACCAAAATGAACTTAGCTTTTACAACAAACTTGGAGACAGCCCTGTGGAGAACGAGTTGGACTCTCATTCATACAGCGCTTTCTAGTCTTACTGACCACATTATCAGTCTACATTCGTACAGCACTTTACTCTTTGTACTCAAGCCATCCATTGCCAGTACAAAATTAATCTAACATGAATGTCTTTGGACTATGTGGGAGGAAGCACGAGTACCTGGACAAAACCCATGCAGCCACAGGGAGAACAAGCAAACTCTATCAAGATCAGATGATTTGAGCAATGGGGCTCCTCGCTGTGAGATGAGAGCAAACCAATGCACCACCTTGCTGCCCACTTTGGGTGTCTGACCTCCTTCCAGTGACAAAGCCGAGGCTGCTGCTCATCTAAGTACTAATAATTACAAACACTATTTCCCAAGTGAGTAACTACAGACTTATTTTAAAAATAACAAGTGTCACCTTATTAGTTTGGAAAATCCCATCAGCATCGGGGCCAGGAAACGTCACTCTGGTAGTGCAACCACTTTGCGGCTTTTAGAGCAACCAAACACACTGCACTGCTTCAGATTAAAGGAAGGTCACATACAGTGTATTGCACTGAGATGTACTTTCATTAAAATGTAAAGTAATTTCACATTTATGAATATTTTGCCCTGCCAGCCATGAATAGAGTGCAAAGAATGTAAACAGCTTCATTATGACTAGCTGACCAGCATTGGCATAAACACCGATAACGACTGTGGTTGTCGAGGTGCTTATCAATATTTCAGTACTGACCAGTCTGGAACCTGGTTATTCTGGTTCTCAGACAGCAGGATTCTGCCAGATGTGGTTGTTTTGGAATGCATTTGGTTTCAAATCAAGCATATTTTACTAACTCAAACAAAATGCCATGCCAAAAAAACTGTGACTTCAAATCCAGAGCCTCATATTTTCATCTACAAGGTGACTCCCACCTTTCAAAAGCTGCAAGTACTTCCCTGAAGCTCCTATATAAGTATTAATCCTATAGCATATAATATACTGATGCAACACAGCTAATTTTTCACTTGAATAGCCACTAGACATGACAAAATTTAATAATGTGCACCTCAGGTATGTGTTTAACAAGAAAAGGATTTTGGCAAGCATACTGTACCTTTTGGGAAATGCTAGTTTTAACACTGGTGTGTCTTGTGAAAGATGGTGATTGCTACTGTTTGTGACCACAAGAATAAGAAATCATTCAAAACAACAAAAACGTGGAAGTGACACCTCCAAAAATTAGATAAATATCCTTATCCACAGAGAGAACACATGCTGCCCAGTACTGCCCATATCCATCCACACGATGTTCGAATTTAACCATATAAGTGTGGAAATTTCAAACCACACAAACAGCTGTTTGGTGATATTTCAGCTTTTGGACAGATCTTTATTGGCATGCTCTCTGACAGATTTTGTGCTGCATCATCACAAAAAAAAAAAAAAAAAAAAAACTTTTATAAT